>SRQG01000199.1:0-51371 GCA_018360325.1 Claviceps aff. humidiphila group G2b
GCTGCCACGCGCCGTACCGAACGCGAAGGCGTCTATCACAGCGCGTGGCAGCACCAGGAACGAACTGACCGACCGCAACGACGTTGAAGCCGCGAGGCCGGTCGGCCAGCCTTTCGATCAAGGTCCTATTTCTGGTCCTTCACAAGCTGTGGTGCGAGCGCTCGCTCGAGACCGTGTATCTTGCGGCTGCAAGAGCCAGACTGCGTTGCCGGAGGGCTAACGTGCTCTGCGACAAGTGGTGTCACAAAGGAGAATCGCGCTGTGGCAATCTGACAGACGCAAAACTTGAGGCCGCTCAGAAGGAGGAGTACGCACGCCAGCAGACGGAGAAACTCCTCCTCGTTGAACAACGCTTTCTCAAGAGCTAACCGGCGTGCTGCACCAGTCACAAGGAGAGACGGCCGAACGAGCGGAGAGGGCGGCCCGTGAGTTACGGCATGTACAAGAGCAGCAATCTCTTCGTTTCCGGCCTTCACCTTCAGCAACACCCTCAATTCACGCAGAATAACCATTTCTCCCCTCCGCCGGCGCAACAACACCTTCAATTGGGGCCGGCGGACTTCATACCAGCGCCGACTCACGAGGATAAGGCAGAGGACCGGTCAACACCACCTTGGATGGCAGTGAGGGCGGCGCTGACCTATTTAGTCCAAACGTGTATTTATCCCCTGCAAGCTAATAAAGGCACTTCCGAAACAACCGTGTGACGGAGTCATCGACGTTTTGGCGTGGCCGGCTTCGCGACTCGATGCTGGTGATGGGCGCGATGGTTCGCGGAGACCTGCTAACGGGGTAATGGGCCAAAATCCTACCACTAAGATCATATGGATGATGATATGACAGGTACTCCCATCTTTTATCCGTTCTAGTTGTTCGTCTCCCAGCTTACGGGACGGAAAACGGCTGAAGGCAAGGTGAACAGCATAGGGCGTTTCTCCATTGCTACATTCCGTTGATCTTCTTGACCGTTCTTCCTACGAGTTGAGCATGGCGCAACACAGTGGCCCTAGGACGGTATTCGAATGTTTGTGTGAACTTGGAGATATGGCCTTTCGTTCCGATGATTCTTACGCCCGCAGAGATTGAATGTTCCACGCTCGACAGGGCTGTGACTGCGGTTCATTTGCACCAGGACATCCAGAGTGGCCGACCGGGCGGTGTTGGGGCCTTGCCATAGGCGGTCTAGGAGGCAAAACACGCACCTAAAGACGGGAACAGACTATTGATGTGTTGAACGCGACGGAGACACAAGCTGGATGACTTGCTTGTTCGGATCAGAAGAACAGATATAGAGGCGGCGCCCCTTTGAACAGCGAACAACTACGCATTCGTCAATGAACAGACATACGCACACTTGCAAACGTACACAAACATGTACAGACTTACATATATAAATACCCTCCCATTGTTGACTTCAGATCAGAGAAGATCCAAAGTAGTCATACAGGACAACAACAGATCACGCATCCAAATCGCAACATCTGGCTACGTTTTTGTGCGAATCAAGTTGACACATCATACAAAGCTCAAGTCTCAATCGCGTAATTGAAAACCAATATACAGTCCACAGTCCTGACTCCTGAGTCCCAGGCTCCAAAAGTCCAAAAGTAGACGAAACTGAGTCTACGAGAAACTAAACCGCCAAAGACAACATCCATCATGACGGACCACTCCGGGAATGGTAATAATGGTACTAATGGCACTCATGGTACTGACGGCACTCACGGTACTCACGGTACTCACGGTACTCACGGTACTCACGGTACTCACGGTACTCACGGTACAAATGGTGGTCGTGACGGGCACTCGGAGCCAGGCACAGGCGTAAACGACGCCGTGGAGCGGCAATCCTCGACGGTACCGCCGGTGCAGACTCCAAGACCAAGACGGACGCTGATTATATACACGACACACAGCGGGAAGCAGAGCAAGCGGGAGTGATCAACAGATAGATGCATACCCTCAGGCAGGCAGTGGCGGAAGCGCCCCCTCCAAAATATGGTTCGAGGCCGCTGGAACAGGCGTCATCTCTGATCTGAATTTCCGGAGGAGGACTTGGACAGCATACTGCTGAAGGCCCGGATGGGAGCATTGACTTCAGTCTTTGATTCATGATGGTCATAGATCCTGTGAAGGCCAGGTCAATAGAAGCTAGCGAAAGCCAGATAGGGATAATTGAGGCAATGCTCTTCTAGTTTTGAGATGCATGATATAAATATCTACCAAAGTATTAGTCGGTGACTTATCCTGTTCCCAACTCCAAGTTTGGCCTCGGCCTCTCGCAATCAGCCCTGAGCCAGACGTCAGCTGGAAGCAATTGGAAGCGTTAAAAGCACGTGAGGCAACGACCATGTCCTCGTCATTGAGAACATGCATCGACTCCTGCGCAGGCCAATCTCGTTCCGCAATGAAGGTGTTCCAACTTGCCCGTATGGCAGCGTATGCTTCTCAGCCTTACCTACGTACTTAAGCACATACATAGTTGACAACTGCGCAGGGACTGAATTCTGTATTTATCTGCCAGCCACAGGTGATTTGTGCGATCAAAGAGGTTCAGCGCATGATCGTCCCGAGCCCTATCGCCCCATCGTAGATAGGTAAAGCAAGTTCCATCTTTCCACCAGTTGTGCATTGGCGCGCAGAGCGCGTAGGTAATGAATTCTGCACCGAAATTATCAATACACTCGTGAGGTTATCCCGCTGGTCCTGCACACGACGTTGGCAGTAGGGTAAACAGACGTGCCTATGCACATAGGAAGGCGGCCGATCTTAGGGAGGAACGAACCATCAAGCTACCTTTGAGAGGAGGACCAAAAAACAAGCGAAAAAACAAAGACGGCAGTCAACGAGATATCTCGTAGTAACAGGGTGGATGAAGCGGAAGAAGAAACTTGCTGCGCGAGTTTGGGCCACAGAAAGACGCCTACAACGGGATACGGCAGATCTGAGACCCGACTGCCTATCAGAGGGCGTTGAGATTTAAGCTTAAAGTGAAACCTTAAACCTTAAACCTTAAATGTGATTGCCTCAGTTCTAGCTCGAAACTCACCCGTTAGATACCTAGGTACCTACCTAATGTACCTAATATAAGCCCAGCTTTCTCCGCCTCAGAAACACAACGCCTTCCTCAAGACGCTTACATCACGCCGTTCGCAAACGCAAACGACCCCCAAAAACATCACGTCAACCACGACAGAAAGGGAACAACAACGCACGACCAATGCGTGTGCTGTACCACCTATAATACCTAATAACGGGCGACAAAATCATTCTGCTGATATGTACCTAGGTACCTACCTGTCCACATAGCATTGCAAGTACATATTGTTCAAATGTTTGGTTCAAGATTTCGGTTTGACCATCTGCCTGTGGGTGGAATGCCGTTAGACGATGTCACGATAGTCAGCCCGAAATATTGAACCAAATACTCCGTAGTTGAATAATACTTGAGTCTTGCAACGATTTTATGACAACTATTGAACAGAATGGTTGAGTAGAATGAATACCGCTATCTCAGTAGGTTTACAACAGTGCAGACATTGAAAATGTTGGTATGCCGACTACGGGTTCGATCCTGCCACGAAATCCAATGCGGCACATATGAACGCGTCCGCAGCTACAGCGCAAGCAGAAGCGATTGCAGAGATACAAGAACAACTGAAATAGAAATGGAATCTATATCTTTGCAGAATCGCATGGACATTCAACAACCGTTGCGAGCTGGAGCCTTCACGAAGAATGATGGATGTCGGGCGAGTTTGGCGAGACGGCAATGAAATGAGTGAACGAGGCTAGGTAGCTAAGTACATAAGTACAATCTGCTTCGAAAGAAATAGAAACATGAAAAGGACTGTGTTAACCTCTCCCGTCTTACTCTCATTGGCTCTGAAACGCTCTGAAAATACAGCTACAAGTATCATGTATGATGTATGTGCGTAACCGTGATCATTGAGCCAACGCCCCCTGGCCTCCGCGATAGGCTCGCGGCATTCGCGAATTGGAAAATTCGCGAAAGACTATAACAAGCCGAAGCCACTGCTCGTAGTTGTATCCCAGCGGATAGTATACCTCAGCGTCCGCCATCGCCATCTCCTGCTGCGATTCCCGGTACTCTATTAGATCCCTCAGTGCAAGGAGCGCCTTCCGCATTGCCGCCAAAAAGGGCACCTCCATGTCCCTATTCACGACTGCACGTGCCTCGGAGTGCTCGCTCGACACACTTTCAGCGCTGCTCGAGGGGCTGCGCGTTTCCGGAGACATGATGCTTGGCTTGTCAGGATCCTCCGTGATAGGTTCCTCGCGTTTTGGCACAGGGAGGATTCGCACGGATATTGCTTTCTTTCGTCGTGTTTTGGCTGTGAGATGAGGATGGGCTGCTTCTGCACTTTTTTTTTTTGTATTGTGACTCTTTTTTTGCTGTAGAGTGAGGTCTTCTTCTGTATGTCTTACAGTCTTGTCGAGCTGATGTGCAATAGAGCGTGATCAGAAGAATGTATGCTGAACTGTGATCTGCTTTTTCTCTTTTGACTTTGTTCTCTGAATTCAACAATATGGGGAGCAGATGGGGGTTTATAAATAGACGTAAAAGTTTTGTATGTGCGTAAGTATGTGTGCGCCTGTTTGGACACGCAGTCGTCTACGGTCTGTGTACTTTGAACAGCCTACGATTCCGTCGCGTTCACAACATCAAAGCCCTTCTGTCAACCTTCGATGTCTTGTTTTGCAGTCTGGCCTTGCCGAATCCTTGACTCTAGTTGTACTCGTGCAACCGCATCACACCCCCACCAAGTTGCGTGTACAAAGTGTTGTTGCGCCACGTTTGAACCATGAGGATCGGTCGATGTGAGAACGGGCGTGAAAACGGTTCTACACGCCGCTTGCCGTTCATATTTCCACTTTTCGCCACGCATACGTTGATACAAAGAAGAACCAAAGATGAGATTTTGGATCCATGGTTCAGCCAATTGAGTGTCTAAGTAGGATCCCACCCATCATGGCTCTTCCAGTCGCAGAGCCAGCCATACCAAATTTTCTGCCACGAACTCGAACAGGTGTTTTCCGTGGCCGTTGTTCACCGCTATGAACAGTATTCGGGAGGCGCGATGACCGAACACAGGCGGATCATATCCGGTTCGTTCGTCTTCGGCGCTGAGATGGGAAACTTTCATGTCAGGTGACGATTATGAGAGTGCGCGCGCAGACAGGCGAACTCACAACTTCTTTTTCTTTTTCTTCTTCTTCTTCTTACTCGCTCTGTGGTGAGCCTTTGAAACCCTTAGACTTCTGCAGACAGTGCGAAGGACCTCAAGGTTGGGACTTGGCCTTGGAGCCTGCCATCTTCCAAATATCTCTCGTCTCAAAAAAACGGCGTTCTGATGTTTGATCAATTATGAGACTAGACAAACAATCAGTCTTGCTGAAGATTGTCAGATGGCTGCAGCGTCGTGTGGTCGTTGATGTGGCTGTTGCTGAATTCTTACAAGTTACATGCCCTATAGAGTAGCACATATGTAGGAGGTACATATGTAGCACGAATAAGTTTAGGTACATAGGTAGGTACATATTGCTTTACTCGGCGCCAGGTACGTCCCACATTCCATCTCGAGAGAGTTTCGGACACAATAGTCCTCATTATTTCTTCCGCCCGATCGTGATACATCGGCTGCATGGCAGTGCACACGACACAAAATTAGGGTGCAGAACGATCGAACGACCAGTTACCGCCCTCAATGCCAAAGAAGAAGGGCCGGGGAGCCTCAAACAGATCATCCGCCCGCTTAGCCAGCAGAGAGCTGAGCGAAGAGCCCGAGAGAGAGGCTACCGCCATCCGCACCGTCAAACAAGAAGACAGCCTGTGCCCTGGCGCTTTCCCCAACAACGAGCACCGAATAGTAGCTCGACCGTCCACCGAAATCGCAGACGACTCCTTGTTAGACGAGTCCTCTCTGATTCCCGAACAGTTAGAACTCGACGTCAACGCCCAACTCATGGCGTCAACCGAAGAAATGGTCAACTAAGAGATTCCCCCGTGGGCTCAACTACTAGTCGACAGATATCAGCGCTTGAGCTCAATTCAACCCCCATCCCAAGCAGCGAGTGACTTGAGATTCTATTTCAAATGGCTTTGCCGTCAGTAAAAAGCTAGGCCCGTACGGTAACAGTCAAGATGCCGAGAACCCGAAGTTCGACACCCCAAGGCGCGCGAGACGCGCTCCTTGCCCGAAGTCTCCGACCATCCTACGACGAGCCTACCTCCAGAATCGACGTCACGGGTTCCGGCGCTCTCACGGTGAAAAAGAAGAATTATACCACAGCGGACTACGGACCCAATCACGGGGCTTCTCTCGCGGAAGAGGCGCCCATAAACGAACGTGTAGTTCGCGAATGAGGAAGCCCGGACGACGGGATTGGGTCCGTAGTCCGCTGTGGTATGGTTCTTCTTTTTCACCGTGAGAGCGCCGGAACCCGTGACGTCGATTCTGGAGGTAGGCTCGTCGTAGGATGGTCGGATGCCGCGCGACCGATGGAAGCGGATCAGGCTCCACAGCTCGAATTTTCCAGTGTAAACGTCGTTGATGTCGTCGGTATATGTACCGTATTTGGATCCCACCCCTGGTGAAAGCCATGACATTACGAAACGTCACCTACAATGAATCCATCTTTTACAGCCCGAAAACTGAGAAAGATGCGCAGTCCGTACAAAAATTGGAAACGCAATACGTGACTCTTCAGTGGACCTCATTGGAATATGACGATTTCTCGTTGCTACCGGCAGGGGCTACGAGCCATTTATTTGTACCGGAGAGTGCAAACTCGGGGGTGAACATGCCCGCGAGTGGAAATTTGACAGAGGACTCAGGAGGCACCAGCCATAGTCGACAAAACACAAGACCCGTTCGTCCTCTGAAGCGACTCACGATCGACAATTGGGACTTCAAACTCCCCGACCGACACCCGATCTCGACGATCACCACGGCTCTGCAGACTTTGGAAACCACGACAGACCTGACGTTCCGGAACAGCAACATGCACAGGTCGAAGGCGATGACGATGTACCTGCCTTTGGTGAACTGTGAGGGTATCTCGGTGAAGGGAACCATAGGATAATCTTTCCTCTGTGAAATCATTTTCCTTATGTTCTTTCGTGTTGGAAAACACCAAACATAAGGCTCACGGTTAGCAATTACATGGAGCTCTCGATGACTTCATTTTCGGCTCCAATGCGGGGGTGGACGTACTTGGTACCTCAAAGCCCAAGGGTGGAACGTCAAATCCGACTCCATGGAAAGGAGCCTTCTACGCCCATTCTCTTCGACTAGATACCTTCCAGTCAACAGAGTCTACGTTGATCCTGCCGTGTGTCTTACCTGCCCTATGGAGATTTCGTACCTGTGACATCCAAATGTACAGTCGTACAACAGCCTATTTCATTTCTCTTCTTCCTGACTAGCAACCTTCAAGAAAAACATCGTCTTTACTCGTTGCATATTCCCTTTTATTATCGATCTTGGATGCCACTGAGATAGGCCAATCTGAAGCTATCTGTGATTGGAACATGGCAAGACTGGAGGATCGTTACTAGGTAGGTACATCTTACTTCGAACATGATCGAAAATGGAAACGAAAACGACCGCGCTAACTCCTCCCGTATTATTCTCACTGACTCTTAAGAGTCAAAGTCTCCCATTAAACACCAGCGACAAGTATGATCGTTATCATCGAGTCAATGCCGCCTGGCCTACAGGCTCTGAGGTGGCCCGGGCAAGCTCGACTTGCCACCGGCTAAAGTCGGCAAAGACGTGCAGAAGCCGACACCATTGTTCGTCGGTGCATCCCAGCGGAAAGCGTTCTGCATAATCTTCTCGAATCGGGCTCTCCGCCGCCGCCGCCGCCTCTTCATGCTGCCGTTGCCGCTTCTCCAGAAGACCCCAAAGTTCCCCGAGCGCCGTCACCATCACAGCCAAGAAGGGCGCCTCTATGTCTCTATCTTCGACTGCGAGTGGCTCAATTCTATCAGCATCGCACCACGAGCTGGGAGTCTTCGGAATCATGATGCTTAACTCGTCGAGGTCCTCCATGATAGATTCCTCGTAGGAATTAAGCATAGGTCGGATTCGTTCGGACATTTCTGTTTATCGTCGTATCTTGACTGCGAATTTCTTATGTGAAACGCGAGTGGGCTGCTCTTGCGCTATTCGTTTTGTACTGTGGTTCTTCTTTTGCTGTAGAGTGAGACTGCTTTTCTTTGTGGTTTGTCGAGCTGATGCGATCCAGAGTGTGGCCAGATACTCCGTGTGTCCGAACCGCGAATTGTTATTTTCTGTGACTGTCTTGATTTTTGAGGTCGACAATCTATGGGCAGGTGGGATGATATATATATGTGTAAGTATGTATATATACATGCGTGTGTCTATCAGTGGGTGAGTGCGTATTTGCTCGAATGTGTGCGCATCTTTATACTTTGAACCTTCAATTCTAACAATCGAACCAGATAGCCTACCCTTCCGTCGCCCTCATAGCATCAAAGCTCTGTTTTCGACCCTTGATGTCTTTTTTGCCTGATCACCACTGCCGAGTTCTGAACAATAGAGATCGTCGTGCAACCGCATCATACTCTAGTCTCCCACTCCCCACCAGCATGGACCATTTTTAGTCTTTCTTGCTGGCAGTCAAAGAGGTGGAGGAAAGAGCGGAGAGTTCCGAAGTTCACAAAGATTGCGTGTTCTTGTGTCTGTTCGAATGTGCACGCATATACTTCGAACACCTGATCCGCACAAGAAAACCATCCATCCTGTGTGTCCGTCGCGACATACCAGCGCATTATTGTTAGCTCCTGATGCATCGAATCACCGCCTCGACCGCACCCGGTAGCTCATTATTGCTGTCCTTTCACTGTTCAGTGTTAAGACGTTATACAGCGGCACAGCCTCGTACGCACGACATCGAATAGTACACCGGGCTATGTAGTTAATCTACCGAGACAGATAGCAAGGGCTCTCGAGCTCCAGCGGTAAGTACGCTTTGGTGATGAACGAGTCGAGGCCCATCGTCCGTACATGAATGCCGACGACGTTTCCACGTTATGTTAACGCCACGCAATACACTGGAAATTGAACAATAAAACAATATTCCATCTCCAGGAGGTAAAGCATCTTACAATCCTCCAATTCAAAGTCGGCCAGAAAAAGCTGAGCCCACTGCTCTTTAGTCAACACCATCGGAAAGAGACCTATAAACTCCTCCTGTAACAGGAGATCCAGAAGCCGGTCAATTCGTGCCATGCGGCCCTCGCCTGCCTCCGCAATTTCCTGCTGGCGTTCCAGAAGTCTCCGAACCATGTCGAAGGGAGTCATCGTCAACGGCTCACATCGCCGGGGATGCTCCAGAATTTGGGTCCAAAACCCGTCCAAAACGACCAAAATCCTGGTTCTCGCCTCTATCACTTCAGCCTCTTCATTATCTGATTCGTAGAGACAGGCGGCCGCCTCGCCGTAACCAATCTCATCACGGATGGTAAGCGGAAGCTGCGAAGTAGCCCCCTCATTCGCCTGTCGCCGTTCGCACGCCACACTAAAGGCGATCAGGCTCGGCATAATCGCATAATTATCAAACTCTGGAAGCGTATCTTGGGACTTCAGTTCCAGGAGTCCATACCAATCCCTTCCCATGTCACGATACAGATCATTATACAGTTCATGATAGGCATCGTCAACATGTTGAGGAGTATCTTGGTCAATGTCGTGAACAGACATGGTAACGCTTTCTCTGGTCGGTCTTGGTCGGTTTGACATTTTGCAAGCCGTTTTTCGTGTCGTGAAATGAAATGAACTGGATATAGAACACGGCTGTTTTACTCCTGCGTTTTGCTTTGCTTTGCATTTACTACTATTTAGTACTGTGAGTGCGCGTTTCTTGTAGTTGGAAGGATGAGATCCTACCTTTGTACTTTGTTGGATAATGGATTGCCTTGCACAAGAACGTAGCCGGATGTATGTGTTTGTGAACACTGAATCGTTGTCTGCTTTATTTTGTGACTGCTCAGGTCAGAGGCCAATATTGGGGGCAGGTGGGATGATATATAAGGTATACAAGTCTGTATGTATGTATCTACATGTGTGTGTGTGTGTGTGTGTTCAAGTATGAGTGTGCCTGTTCGTGTTTATCAGTTTGTATGTTCGAATATACGCACACCTCTATGCTTTGAACCTCTGCCACTGTCTGACCCGAACAAGCAAACCATCAAGCGTACTCCTGTCGCGTTCACGACAATCACAGCCCTGTTTTCAATTGCTAATACATGTTTTGTCCCCATGGCCACTATCAGGTTCGTGACTTTCGACGTCCTCGTACACGGGAATTCATCTAAGCCAAACTTTTTGAAGAACACCCAGTGCCCACTATATCTAGTGGGTAACAAAAGCGAGTACTTGGACCTTAGTCGAGAACAAAAAACAGGTGCGGAAATCCAGCTCCCACCAATTTTGGTCGATAATGATTTTCATCGTCCAATATCTGCAATCCTGCGACAATTGATCAGATGATTGTTGGAAGCTGGATTTAGTATCTACTACGTAATGATGCACAGTTCCATGAGTTACAAAGCGTGCATTGATGTTTCTATGATTCGGTACTATGATTCGGTATGACTCGGACGCAAGGCGCAATTGACGACCAGCCCGTTCTTTCGTGACCAAAATCGCACAACACGGAATATCCTCGCCGTTTCATCTGAGGTGTGACCGCACGTGACGAGCTGCGATCCTGTTGACAGGATAAAGGGCTCGTCCCCTCGAGCCCCTTTCCTGTTCACTCCTAGAGAGAAGATAAGACGACTGAAACCAAAGACCTACGATACTGTGTGACGTTTTGATATTTGCATGCGTGCTTGCTTTCTTTGCTTTCCCTTTGCGAATCCAACAGTTCCCCACCAAAACTGAAGTATTCCCGTGTCAGAAAAAGGGTCCTGTTCTCGGCAAGTCGCACCCTCTAGATACAATGGGTGCCCTTTATAATTAGTCCAAAAAACATGTGATCAATTGTCGCAGACGTGGAGATATTGGACGACGAAAATCGACCAAAATTGGTGAGAGCCTGGATTTTCGCACCTGGTTTTTTGTTCTCGACTAAGGTCGAAGTACTCGCTTTTGTTGCCCACTAGATTATACCTTACCTACCTATCTAGAGAAGACTACCTATCTCAAGGAATGGGAGACAGGGCCGACTATATACCCATACATAGGCGCTCTGTGCTACCTACCATATGCAGGCCGCGCGGCGTGAGCATAACATGGAAACGCTGTCGGCATTGATCAATGATGATTGATGTACGGACGAGGGCTCAGGGGCCTTGACTCATTCCTCACCAAAGCGTACTTGCTGCTGCAGTGATGAGGCTCGAGAGCCCCTGCGATCTGTCTCGGTAGATGAACTACATATCTGATACTACATAGATGATTGTTCTCACAGACTCCCTCCGCAATGAAGCACTCTTCTCTCATCAGAAATGTCATATGTGAGGCTGTGAGCTGACCTCGACGCTCGGTCCTCAGAGGCTCAGAATCAGATGAGTTACGAGTATCATGATTCATGCTTGCACCCGATCTACGTCTATGTGCGCCGCGGTTTGTCATGTAGTCCAGACGAATCTCAATTGGACGAACCGTGTTACGTATGATAAATGTCCAATGCGACAATATGTACGGAATATTCAACGAGCAGGGAATGCCAAATGGATAGATCATAGTACTCTTGGCCAATCCAGATGGTCCTCGATGGATCGATCATCGTGCTATGTATCAGTATCAAGGTTCTCTCGCCTCTGTTCTAGCTTCTCTCTATCCGCCCCGTGCGTTCCAGGTCATGTTTGGCGGAGATAGACAAGAGTCACAAGATGAACATTCAACAGCAAGCGGACCGTCTCTGATATTATCAGATTTGTGTTCTTCTCCTGATCATCGTTCATACGATCTGATCATAATTCATGGCGCAACACAGTGGCGCAATCGTACTTTGTTCGCAGCCGCCGGCGGGCCGCGTGATCGACCACTTTCCAACTCTCCGGTGCTTCTCACGCCGGAGGGATTGAATTTCAATGAACACTGGTGTAAGCCCTAGGACAGGGGAGTGTGTTTCCCGTGTACGAGGAAGTCGGAAGTCACGAATCTGCTAGTGGCCATGGGGGTAACCCGGTAAAACATGTATGATGTATCAGCAATTGAAAACAGGGCAGTGATGTCGTGCACGCGAAAGGAGTACGCTTGATGGTTTGCTTGTTCGGATCAGACAGATAGTGGCAGAGGTTCAAAGCATAGAGGTTTGCGTATATTCTGCAAACTGATAGACACGAACAGGCACACTCAATGCACTCATACTTGATTGAACACACACGCACACGACATACACATACGCATACATGTAGATACATACATACAGACTTATAGGTATATATATCATCTCACCTGTCCCCAATGTTGACCTCTGATCCGAGCAGTCACAGAAGAAAGCACTTCGCAGACAACGATTCACAAACATATACATCCGGCTACTTTCTTGTGCAAGGCAATCCAACAAAATACAAAGGAAGGATCTATCATCTCATCGTCCCAACTACAAGAAACGCGCGCTCACAGTACTAAACGCAAATCAAAGTGCAGGAGTAAAACAGCCGTGTCCTATATCCAGTTCATTTCACTTCACGACACGAAAAACAGCCTGAAAAATGCCAAACCGACCAAGACCGACCAGAGAAAGCGTTACCATGTCTATTGACGACATTGACGAAAACATTCCTCGACATGTTCATGATGCCTTTCAGGAACTTCATCATCACATGGAAGGGGATTGGAATGGACTCCTGGAACTGGCGTACGGAGATACGCTTCCAGAGTCTGATGATTATGCTTTCAT
Source organism: Claviceps aff. humidiphila group G2b (assembly GCA_018360325.1). NCBI lineage: Eukaryota > Fungi > Ascomycota > Sordariomycetes > Hypocreales > Clavicipitaceae > Claviceps > Claviceps aff. humidiphila group G2b. Next base: position 12,907 of record SRQG01000199.1, read on the forward strand.
GCCGAGTCTGATCGACTTTAGTATGGCGTGCGAACGGCGAGAGGCGAATGAGGGAACTACTTCGCAGCTTCCGCCTACCATCCATGATGAGATTGACGACGAGGCGGTCGCCTGGCTCTACGAATCTGATAATGAAGAGCCTGAAGTGACAGAGGCGAGAACCAGTATTTTGGCCGTTTTGGGCGGGGTTTGGACCCAAATTCTGGAGCAGCCCCAGCGACATGATCAGATGACGATGACACCCTTCGACATGGTTTGGCGACTTCTGGAACGCCAGAAGCAAATGGCGGAGGCAGGCGAGAGCCGGATGGCACGAATTGACAGGCTTCTGGATCTCCTGTTACAGGAGGAGTTTGTAGGTCTCTTTCCGATGGTGTTGACCAAAGAGCAGTGGGCACAGCTTTTTTTGGCCGACTTTGAATTGGAGGATTGTAAGATGCTTTACATCCTGGAGATGCAATATTGTTTGATTGGAATGCCGGTGTATCGCGAGGCGTGACTCGTGAGCATAACGTGGAAACGCTGTCGGCATTGATGTACGGACGAGGGGCCTTGACTCATTCATCGCCAAAGTGTAATTGCTGATGGAGTTCGAGAGCCCCTGCGATCTGTCTCGGTAGATGAACTACATAACCGATATTGCATAAATAATTGTTCTCACAAATTCCCTCCGCAATGAAGCACTCTTCTCTCATCAGAATCGTCATGTCATATATGTCGCAGCCTCACATCTGAGACATCACTTGTTTGTTGTAGGTAGCACATACTCCAGAGCGCGCCTAATGTTTGGTAGTTCACCGTTGTTCACTGCGCGGCCGCGCGATACACCGGCAAGTCAATAAAACAATATTGCATCTCCAGGATGTAAAGCATCTTATAATCCTCCAATTCAAAGTCGGCCAGAAAGATCTGAGCCCACTGCCACCTAGTCAGGATCATCGGAAAGAGACCTGCGAACTCCTCCTGTAACAGGAGATCCAGAAGCCTGTCAATTCGTGCCATGCGGCCCTCGCCTGCCTCCGCCATTTGCTGCTGGCGTTCCAGAAGTCGCCAAACCATGTCAAAGGGTGGCATCGTCGTCTGGTCATGTCGCTGGGGCTGCTCCCGGATTTCGTACCAAAAATCGTACAAAACGGCCTTAATCTTGAATTTCGCCTCTCTCGATTCAGGCTCTTCATTATCGGATTCGTAGAGCCAGGCGACCTCCTCGCCGTAACCAATCTCATCACGGATGGTAGGCGGAAGCTGCGCACTAGCCCCCTCATTCGTCTCTCGCCGGTACGCCACACTAAAGTCGATCAGGCTCGGCATAATAGCATACTCATCAAACTCTGGAAGCGTATCTCGGGACTTCAGTTCCAGGAGCCTATACTAATCCCCTTCCATGTGATGATACAGTTCCTCATAGGCATCACGAATATGTTGAGGAACGTCTTCGTCAATGTCGTCAATAGACATGGTAACGCTTTCTCTGGTCGGCCTTGGTCGGTTTGGCATTTTGCAGGCCGTTTTTCGTGTCGTGAAATGAACTGAATATATAGGACGCGGCTGTTCTACTCCTGCGCTTTGATTTGCCGCCTCATCGGGGACTTGCATAGCCACTTCGCCAGTAGGCATACTCCCCTCCTGCCTGGCAGCTTCCTCATCCGCCACGCGCTGTTCAGCCGCCTCAATAAAGACTTACACGGCCAGGCGAATCGACGGACTGGGCTGTTGTATGACCATCGGGAATCTCGTAGAGAACCAGTTGATCTCGACAGAGCGTTCGGAATTGGCTTCCTCCACAGGTTCGCCCACGGGGCGGCTTGTCCTGGGCGGGATGACATTCTGAATGGCGCTGTTTTCTTTTGTGTCTTATCCTGGACCGTATATCGTTTCTGTGAAACGCGCGTACTTTGTTTCTGCTAGTTTCGTTTGTAAATGTGATCGCACTTTCTTCGTAGAGTGAAACTCTATCTTTGTGGCTTGTACAGGCGGAGTGACGGGTATTGACGTATGTATTTTGAAGTCGTGGCGTGCTCCTTTTTGTAAATATGAGGGCAACAGTGCCAGCGGATGAGGTGATGTACATAGGTGTAAGTCTGTAAGTAATAGTGTATGTGTTGAAGCCCGTGTGCGCCTGTTCGTGTGCAAGTGCGTATTGGTTTGCCTGTTCGAATGTACGCGCATTTCTACACTTCGAACTTCAGTTTGAACAAGCAACTCATTCAGGCTTCTCGTTGCATTGACAACGTCAACTGTCTGCCGTCAACTCTTGTTGCGTCGTTTGCATCCTCACCCACATGTGGTAGACCGTGGCTCTATCACTGCCCTGCTGTTACTCTTGGTATTTCCGTGCGGACGAACAGCTCTACCACCCCTTTTAGCATGGATCATTCGATTCTGTCGGTGTGACAGGGCGTGAGAACCACTTGGAACCTGCTTCCAGGTCCAGAAGGCTGCGGACATAGAGTACTATTGCGCCATATTCGAGTCGTTGAAGGACGGTCTTGGGAAACAACCGAACGTAAAAACGTCAAGAGTCACATCCTTTCCCGTTCAACTTGCTAATGTAGTGTCAGCCACGGAGAGGTCGGGGAGCACAGACAGAGATGAGAGGTTTGATTTCATCATCTATCTGGTCTATTACATACCTTTTCTTCATCTCCTAAGCAGGTTTGCGCACATCATTGCAGGCGCAAAGCCAGCTAAACAAAATATTTGCAACGCACTGTCGCGAATGACTCCTGGAGAGGGCGATGGCTGAACGCAAGCTGAGTATTCTCATACGTTCTTCTATTCCTTGGTGTCACGGGAACAGCCCGTGTCGGCTGACGCGTACAAGGCTTGAGAGACCCTACCCCGCGCTGACAGAACTTAGAAGTGAGAAGTGACGTGGAAGTCCGTGACAAGCCTCTCAGCAATGCGCAACCCTTAACGTCCCTCGAAACTAACACTCTCCGGGACTACATCGACCGCTTTGTTCGGGGCCTTTACGACAAATCGATCATGCAAGAAGCCATTAGTCAGCACTGATAGCCTGCAGTCCGCCATTGAAATCCTCCAGCGATCTAGCGCTATCCATTGCGTGAAGACCGACATCGCCCGCCGAGACGCGCGTGACGCGAAGATTACGCTTATGGAAGCCTACATTCAGCGTCAGAGTGGCTTTCCAGTGATAAGGACACCCTGACTAATGGCTTCTTGCATGATCGATTTGTCGTAAAGGCCCCGAACAAAGCGGTTGATGTAGTCCCGGAGAGTGTTAGTTTCGAGGGACGTTAGGGGTTCCGCATTGCTGAGAGGCTTGTCACGTCCACCGGCTCTCTGAAGGGTGTTAACGACCCGAGAGTGATAGGCCGCCAAAGGCTCATCGAGTCATCGTAGTCCTGCTGGAGTTCGACGCTGATGAAGAAATCCGGCTTGATGTCAACGACCGTAGGGCGGGATCGGTCCTTGAGGTACCGTTGGAAAGTAACAAGGTCCGATGGCGTAGCGAGCCCCTGATGAGCCTGTTGCACGATATGTCGCAAGACCTCAGAGCTATCCACGAAGGTGGCGGCATCTCGCTCCAAGGACATGTTGATGGCACGGACTAACGTGCTCGCATCCGCATCCAGACCATCATTGACCAGCTTGAAAGCCCATCCAACCTTCTCAAGCCATCGTCCAGCGTCGGCAGTCCCGTCAAAGGATCCGATAGCTGCAAGGGACGGTAGCTTCAAAGGAGGAGCAGGGGAGACAGCGGCTGACATTTTGAGGGAGTCAGGATGGGGATGGTGTAAAGAAGAGGGAAGAGAAAGTTCTCCGAAAGATTGAATAAGTGAGTCGATGACGTCCTCGTCAGTAGAGTCGTAAGGAGAGTGACTATCCGGGCAAGGGGAGGTTTTCGAGGGGGAAGTAGGTATTCTATCCAAAGCTCGAGGCTGTCAACCTCGACGAATACATATTTAGCGTTTTAATCAAGGCCTCCGCTGTGAGGACCGCAGCAGCCGCTGCCACCAGCGCCCCTCAGCCACGTCACGTGACTGCTGCAGATTCGGTGCAGCCTGGCTGACTCCGATGAGTACCTACTAGGGCTCAACGCCTGCCGCACTCTCTTGCTCTAATTTCCTTTTCTCTCTACCTAAGTCTACTCTCTTCGTTATAGAGCTTCACTCGTCCGCCTCCTGTGCCCGCTGTGATCAATCATGACATCCGCAATAAGGAGCTCATGCAAGAGGCCATTTATCGGGACGGTCTGGCAGCGGAGAGCCTGAGTGAGGTCTGCTGCGGAATTGATCAAGGGAGCGGCCAAAATCCTTCAGTTGAGAAATGAGGAAGCTCTCTTCCAAGCTCGAAGTGCTAGAATCTCATTCATGGAACAGTACATTCGGAGCCAGAGTGGTGTCTCTGCCAACGAGGAGCTCTCTCGGATACAGGCTGCCTTCCGAAAAGACCGATTCTGACCGTGTGACGGAGTAACCGAAGTTTTGGCGTGGCCGGCTTTGCGACGTCGTCACGTCAAGGATGATGCTGGTGATGGACGCAACAGTTCGTGAAGATCTGCCTATGGAAGAATGGGCAAAATTAGATGTGTGATGCACTGATGATGTGAAAGTACTCCCATCTATTCTCCATCCCTAGTTGTTCGTCTTCCAGCTTATATGTGGTGGAAAACAGCAAGGTGAACGGCACAGGGCGTGTCTTTGTTGCTATATTCCGTTTGGCGTTGATCGCCTCGATCGTTCCTTCCACAAGTTGAGACTGACGCAGCACGTGGCGCAAGGACCGTATCCGCATGTTCGTGTGAAATCTCCTTGCACACCGATGATTCTCACGCCCGCAGGGATCGAAGGTCCCATGCTCGATAGGGATGGGACTCAGGAGTGCGGCTCATTTTCACGAGGTCATCCAGAGTCGCCGTCCAGGTGGTGCTGGAGCTTGCCATAGGCAGTCGAGGAGGCAAAACCACGCGCTTAAAGGTGAGAAGAGGCCGTTAATGTGGTGAACGCGACGGACACGCAGGCCGGAAAGCTTGCTTGTTTCGATCAGAAGTACAAGGTATAGAGGCGGCGCACCTTTGAACAGCGAACAACCGCGCGTTCATAAGTGAACAGACATACACATACTTTCCAACAGACCCGAATACGTACAGACTTACACCTATATATACCATCTCACGTTCCTCCATGGCTAACCTCAGAGAAAATTCAGAGTAGTCACAAAAGACAACCACAGATCACCCATCCAAAAGTACAACTCTTGACTTCGTTCTCGCGCGAATCATCTTGACAAATCACACCAAGCCGAACTCTTACTCTGCGGCGAGAGTGCAGCCACTATATCAATCGCAAAGCGCTGAAGAAAAAGACTCCCGTTTCATAGAAACGATATAGAATCCACGACTCAAAAAAAAAACCAATACACGAAACACAGCCTACGAGAAAGTCAACCGCCAAAGACAACATCGTCATGACCGACCGCCTCGTAAACGGTACTAATGGTACCCATGAGGAGCACTCAGAGCCTCCCACTGGCGCAGACGACGCCGTAGAGGAGCCGCCAGCGACTGAAGTCACACTCCAGGAGTTGCGGGAAGTCCTGGAACGCCGGCGACGGCAGCGGGAGACGGCGCGGGCCGTAACCAATGGCCACGGCCCAACCTTCAACGAGCATAGGCAAAATCGAAATCCAGTGTTGCCCCTGAGGCGGGAAGTGGGGGGTACCTCCCGCTTCTTCGTCCTCGGCACCACGAACGGGTGGAATCAGCTTTGCGCTGAATTCCCGGAGGAAGACTTAAACCGCACGTTACTGGACGACACGATACTGACAGTCTAACCCGCACGTTGCGCTAGGAAAGGGAGGAGAGGCAGAAGGGGGCAGACGGGGGAAATTGACTCGTTATTGGAAGTTGGAACCGCTCTACATACTACCAACCAACCGTCTCAGACAGAACATATCACGGCGGTTTCACGGTGGTGCCATAGTGCGAGACCGATCGCACAGGGATGGAGTATGGAATGCGAGCCACTAGTATATAGCTCGATCCCATCTTCCTCTCTCTGGAAGACGGGCAAGACAATAAACACATAATACAGACTCGTTTATACTTCGTTGTTGGATGCATGCCCTTATTCGCTTTCCCCTTACGAGCCGACACTGTTATCTCGTTAACCACAGATACCCAAGGTTTTACGGAAGAGATCTCGTCTCTTGGACACTATACGTGCGACGAGGTCTGTCAAAGGAAAGGCCGAACAGGACGGAGCAGATGGGAAGATCCAACCTAGTATCACTAATTTTCGGTAGGTAGTATCTCTCGATCTTTCAGAAAGGGTCTCACTAATGTTTAGCCTTTCCTCATTAGATAGTGGCCGACGACGCTACCGAGAAAAAGAAATCGCTCCCTCAACAGGCCTTTTATAGATACCAGCTATTTCCTCGGGAAGACCAGAAGTCCCCTTATCTCCTCGCGCGGCGTCTGTTTCAGGCTTTCAGCAGTACATATGCGGATTGACGCCTTCGTCGCGTGTGAGACAACCCGTGCGGGTCAACCAAACCAAGATCCGCGCCGACGTGTACGACGGCGTTCAGGACGCCCTGTCCCGCGACGACGCGGTGCCCGAGAATATCGGCCGCATGACCACCCTGCCTTCGTCCTCTACCGGCAGCGACCGCTACATGGGACAGCTCTACCAGATTGCGATGGCCATAGTGCGGGAACTCGGTCCCCCAACCTTTTTCATTACCTTCACTGCCAATCCCAAATGGCCGGAGATTACGGACAACCTTTCGCCTGACCAGCAAGCGAACGATCGGCCAGATCTAATCGCCCGCGTTTTTCACCTCAAGGTTAAGCAGATGATCAAAGACCTGCAGACAGACGAGGTGCTTGGTCCGCATGCCGCCCATATATACTATTGAGTATCAAAAGCGCGGGCTGCCTCGCATGTATCTCTGCAACCTGAAGGCGGCTCTACCAGAATGCGATGGCCATAGTGCGGAACTCGGCCCCCCAACCTTCTTCATTACCTTCACTGCCAATCCCAAATGGCCGGAGATTACGGACAACCTTTCGCCTGACCAGCAAGCGAACGATCGGCCAGATCTAATCGCCCGCGTTTTTCACCTCAAGGTTAAGCAGATGATCAAAGACCTTCAGACAGACGAGGTGCTTGGTCCGCATGCCGCCCATATATACTATTGAGTATCAAAAGCGCGGGCTGCCTCGCATGCACTTGGTCCTCTGAATCAAAGGCGAAAGGTTGTCCGTAATCTCCGGCCATTTGGGATTGGCAGTGAAAGTAATAAAAAAGGTCGGGGGACCGAGTTCCGCACTATGGCCATCGCATTCTGGTAGAGCCGCCTTCAGGTTGCAGAGATACAGTGCACCGCACACATTGGAGGAGGACTTTGTTGTTCTCGGTAGGGAAATCGGACAGAGGAAGCGTCTGTCTGCATCCTGAGCATTTCCTTTCAGCTGAAGAGTCCATGTTAACGGGATGGACGGTTGTGATTTGGATGGTGGACGGAGTAAGAAGGAACTGTCACGACGCGTCGGCTGTGTTGTTATGTACTATATCAATATGGTGACGCCGTGGGCGAAGGGGCGAACCCTAAGCATAGAGATTGTTACGGACTGGCCTCGGGGCGTCTGCGGACGAGCGTCAATAATAGGTAGTACATATTGATAAAGATACAGAAGAAAGTAGAAGAAGAAGTCTTCTCCACAAGTTGTCCTGCTTACATACAATAGCACACATTCTGTGCGTGGCCACGTGCCATCCCAGGGCACGCTACGTCCCAGCCCCACTCTCCAGAAGAGACGATGTTCAGGCGTGGCTGGCTTTGAGGCTGCAAGGGTAATTCCGGTGATGACAGTGAGCGCGATTGTTCACGGAGAGAAGGGGAACAAGAGCCTGCAACAAGATCGGATGGATAATGAGACGAAGGTACTCCTACCTCTGCTCCATCCTAGTTCTTCCGTGTCTGCCAGCTTGTGCGTGGCGGGAAAGAAATGGCATGGTGAACGACAAGCGGCGCGTCTCTGGTGTTCTTACATTCCGTTGATCATCTCGACCGTTGTTCATACGATTTGAGCACGGCGCAACAAGTGGCGCAAAGACGATGTATGTCCGCATGTTCGTGTGAGCTTGTGGACACCTCCTCTTGTTTTCCCCAGCGATTCTCACGCCTGCAGGGATCGAATGGCCCATGCTGAAGAGGGAATGGGAGTGCGTCACTGCGTTCACTTGCACAAGGATATCCAGAGTCGCCAACCGAATGGTGTTAGGCTTACCACATGCGGTCGTGGACGCAGAACACGCAACTCAAGATGAACAGAGAGCGTTGGTGTTGTGAACGCGACGGAGACGCAAGCTAGGTGGCTTGCTCGATAGGATACATCAGAAGTGCAAGGTGTAGAGATGCCGCACCTTTGAACAGCGAACAGCTACGCGTTCTAAATGAACAGACATACACCCACTTACAAGCATACACAATTACAGTCAGGCATACACTTATATATACCGTCCCCCCTTCCCCCATTTTTGACCTCGGATCAGAGAAGTTCCAAAGGCGTCATAAAGGATAACAACAGACCCCCTTTCGAAAACACAACACCTGGCCACGTTTGCAAATCAGCTCGACAGATCATCCAAATCTAAAGTCTTACTTTAGAGTCTACGACAAAAGTGCAAACACAATTGCAACCGGAACAATACACAGTCCAAGACCCCAAAGACAGAGCCTACGAGAAAGCTAAGCTCACCCGATACAACATCATAATGGCGAACCACTCCGTGAACGGTACCGGCAATGGCATCAACGGGTACTCCCGGCCACGCAACTACATCGGCAGGGACTCTCCCCCGGATAGCACTGCTCGTGGCCTTGACAGGCTCCCGGAGCCACGCCAAGTCAGGCCCTCAGATCCACGCGAAATCATCGTGGGAAACCCTGACCTCTGCATTGCCATGGCGCCACCACAATCGACAGCAGAGACGACGACCCCTCAGGTCGTTGAAGTCACGCTCGAGCAGTTTCGAGATTTCCTGGATTGCCGGCAAGAGCAGGCTGCGTTGCGCCAGGCGGATGCCTCCTCCGACGCAGTTGAAGTGGCCACTGCAGAGAGAAGTGTTGGGTCTGTCCCCCGCTTGTCCATTTACTGCAGCACCGAGCAGTGGTGGCAGCTTATAGCTGACTTCCCGGAGGAATGCTTGTGGAGCATACCTATGGGTTGGTGAGTAGAGGGGGATGTCGAGGCTGCCCTCGTTCATCACGATTAGGTACTTGTCGCTGGAGGCTAAGATGGTTTGAGGACCAAGCCGATAGAAGCCAGAAAAAGTCGTATAGGAGGAATTGACGCGATGCTCTTCTAGTCTAGTCTAGACTCTAGAGAAGCAGAATATTTATCGACTGCCTGATTACCTCCCCGTATACCTGTCCTTGACAATTCCGTCCAACTCGTGTATTTTCCTCGTTCCTGAGCCTCTTATCAACCCTGCGTAGCAGACAAATTTGTTGGAATAGCGACTATGAGCAATGCTTGGGGTTTGGAACTGATGAATGTCGATTGAAACGCAACGATTGACAGTGACTCCCAAGGCTCTTTTGAGATGTGAGTGTTCAAGGCTGCTCTATGTTTTCTGGAGCCTAGGAGCCTGCGCTATTTAAGTATCTGTCGTACACCTCTGACGAATGAGTATGAGAATAATACGGAGGCCGCACTTGAAAAACTCGTCCGCACCGTGGAATCGGCGCGGTACATACACACCAAAACAAGTCGAAACCCCAGAGAAATAAATCCACAGAACCGAATACGCCCAGTACGCGATGGCGCGTGACGCCCAGAGCGCTGGGGCGGCGGACGGCGCCAGGGCGACACTCCGGAGACCGAACCACCAACCCCCGCGGCCGAACTCGCACCAAACTTTCATTCGACGAAGAAATGACACGACTCCATCGCTCGCTGCTCAAACACGAGTCTGCCGCCCTCGTCCAGACGTGGACTCACCCATATGCCACTGCTGGCAGGGTCCCACTCCCGACGACATCTATCACGTGCTGCTACAATGCCCGGAGTAGCGGGCCCACGTCTGGATGTATAGGTCGGAGGTGGGAATAGTCCGGCGTTGTAGCAGCACGTGATAAATGTCGTCGGGACCCTGCCAGCAGTGTGCATATGGGTGAGTCCACGTCTGGACGAGGGCGGCAGACTCGTGTTTGAGCAGCGAGCGATGGAGTCATGTCATTTTCTTCGTCGAATGAAAGTTTGGTGCGAGTTCGGCCGCGGGGGGTTGGTGATTCGGTCTCCGGAGTGTTGCCCTGGCTATGTCCGCCTCCCATCGCTCCTTCCAATCGCGCTCCAGAATCTCCTTCGGTTGGAGCCCGCCCGGGTCCGGGGGCGACCAGCGAATGGCTCGAAGGGCGGTCTCGTCGTTGCGTTGCGGCGCCGGCGTCGGCGGAGGTGGCTCTGTACGCCCCGGTGACGACGCGGAGACATTTCGATTGCTCTGTTTCGAACGATTTCGACACGCCTCCCTCCACGCTTCCGCGTTTCGTGTGGGTACGCCAGATACCCGCTCCGTATGTCATCGTGCTACGGATGACCTGCGTGTATGAAAGGCGTGCTTCGCGGAGGGGGCACCCCCACGTCGAGGCCGCCAGTGCGGTGAGGGCGAGTCGTTGCCGTACGAGTTTCTTTTTGACTGCGTTCCGATGGTCCTTCCACAGGAGTTTCCTGTTAAATCTCGACGCCAAGGAAGCGTTCGTGTTCTTTGGGGGGTATTATCGCCGTACCCAGCCAGACCGGGGTGGTGGAGGCTTTGTGATGGCGGTGGAGGTGCATCAGTTTGCTCTTCTGGGGGTTGAACTTCAGGCCCCAGTCGTCGGACCAGTCTTGGCAGATGTCCTAGGCGTCTTCCAGGCTCTTCCGAGTTTGTTCTTCTGTCTTTCCCACCGCGAGTATGTTTGTGTCGTCGGCGAACCCGATCGTCAGACAGTTTTCAGCGGCTTCGAGCCTCCTGTACAAGGGCGTCATGTAGAGTAGGAATAATATCGGCGATATGGGGGAGCCCTGTGGTACTCCGGAGGGGACGGGTATCTCATGTGACGGTTACCCGTAACTGCTCTATCCGTCGGCTGCAAAGCCAGCATGTACCTATATATCCCGCACTAAGCTGGTTCTCATCAGCTTAGTGTTCTGACCTTTTGGTCGGGTCGGCAGGGATATCCGATTCCTCACATCTCATACGTCATCTGGTTCTCGAAATGTAGGCGTGCCGTTCTCCCTGTGGTGAAGCCGCGGGTCCACGCTGCCATCCACGCAGGGAGGCCGAGCTCGAGCATGAGGGCGGTGAGTCTGCCGTGGTGAACGGTGTCGAATGCGGCGGAAATATGAAGCTGGAGTAGGGACGCGATGCCCTTGTGGTGCCACGCGGCTCGCACTGCTTCGGTCAGGGTGCTGAGGGCTGTTTCGGTCGATCTATTTGTTCTGTTGCCCATTTGGAGTTCGGGGAGGATCCCGCTTTCTTCCGCAGCGGTGGTGAGTCTGGCCGCCACCGCTGATTCCATGATCTTGCCCGCGATGTTGAGTAGTGAGATCGGGCGCCACGCGTCGGCTCGTTGGTATTCGGACGGCTTTTTCCCGGCTTTTTCGTAGAATCACCACCTTCGCTTTCCGGTAGGGGGCCGGGTAGTACCCAAGCCGGCAGCTGTGGTTGAGGAGGTGGTTTAAGGCACGGGCCAGGGCGGGGCCGCACGCTTTGAAAAACCCTGCGGGCATCTCATCGATGCCGGGTGCCTTCCAGCTGGGTAACTTTTTGATAATTTCGTGGATCTCAGCCGGGAACGGCGCAGTGTCGAGCCTGTGTGGGTGTCGACTGGGATGTCGGGGAAGAATCTTTCCGAGAACGCCTCTGCCTTTTCGCTGTGGGTACCTAGTAGAGAGTGTCAACGTCTGTCCTGATCCGCGATATAAGGCTGGTATTTGTTTCGTCTCGGGGGGCGTTCCGCTGCGAAGCCGCGCCCAGCGTTCCAGAGCCCACCACAGGTCCTTTCCCCCCTGCCGTTGTTTTTGAGACTACCTTCCTCCACATGCTGCGTTTCTCTTGAGTCTTCATGTACGATGCGAATCTGGGTATCCTCTGCTTCGCACGCCAGGCGCCAGTTTTCCTCTGTTCTTCGTGTCCTCCAGCGCCTCTTGGCTCTCCTGGCAGTCTTGACCGCTTCCTGAACTTTCGCGTTCCACCACGGTTGGGTTCTCGGCCCCGGTCGGGGTCTTTTAGGGGCTGCGAGGTTGGCAATGTCCTGAAGTTCGTTGGTGATCCCGGCGGCGTATTCGTCTATTTCGGCCGGAGTGCTCATTGTGGTTGAGGTGGTTTCCGGGTGGAACCGCATAGCTGCCTCTGCCCGGGCCATGTCTTTGTTCAGCTTTCCCCAGCTGTGCCTGGGTTCGTCCTCGCGCCGCGTGTCCGCGTCAGTGGTGATGTCGATGCGTTGTGGCACGTGGTCTGACCCGGCCAGGTCGACACCTCCCAGGAATTCCACATCCAAGTCTTCGGAGTGCCATGCGTGGTCTATCGTGCTGTTGCGTTTCCCTTGGCCGCTCCATGTGACCTCCCCCCAAGGGGTGGCCAGGCTGAGGTTCCACTGTCGGGTGAATTCCAGCATTTCGGAGCTGCCAGCCGAGACTCGGCCGTGCCTGTCCCACAGAGGATGGTGTTGGTTGAAGTCACCTACGAAGACGCATCTGCCCCGTACCGGCATTGCCGTAAACTCTGTGATGGGGGTCACCCATTGCCTCTCGTACATCGGGGAGTAGACGGAGAATATCTCCACTCCGTGCACTTCCACCACGCACCAGTCCACTCCCTTCCTCCCGGTCCACGTCTCGGGCCCGTGTCGCTTGTGGATGTATATGGCCGTTCGGCCCCCGTACACTGCCAGTTGGTAGTGTCCCAGGCTGGAGTGGGGGGGAATCTTCTCTCCGTTGTTTACTTCCTGGATTGCTATCACGTCGAGCTCGACGTCGAAGTTCAGTGCGATCTCAACGAGTTGTTTCCTCTTCCTTGTGTTCCAATAGAGGACTCGTATCATAGGGTGATGGGTTGGGAGTTGGTCGGCGTGGCAGCTGGCCCGGCGGGGGCGGAGGGTCTGCGGAGTACGAGACGGCTGCGCTTCCGCAGGGACGCCTCAGGGGAGAGGTTGTCTCCGGCGCTTCGTCTCCCTTCGGTGAAGGGATCGTCGTCTGTTTGGGGGTGGGCGAATTCCCTCGGTCGATTGGGGTAGGCCGCCCTGGCCGCTGTCCACTGCGTGTTGGCCACGGGGCAGAGTCTGGACCATGCCGGGTGAGCCCCGGAGCAGTTGGGGCACTTTTCCCGAGGCTGCGAGCTCCTTGCGGATGACTTCCCGGTCCTGGTTCTGGGACAGGCATACGGGGAAACCTTTGACGACCACGCTGAAGACCCGGCGGTTGACTGCGGCTTCGGGTCCAAACGCAGTTTGCACCCACTCTGTGTCATCGGCATTGGGGCGGGACGTCGAGTCCCTAAAAGTGACGACCGTGTCGCCGCTTGGGAGGCGGCGTGCGGCCACGGCGGTGTCAGTCTTGATGGCTGCGTTTACCGCCTTGACGATTTCTCCGGGGCTTCGTCCCGAAACATTGCTGTTGATGGAGGTGCCTTTGATCAGTACTTCTCTGTGTAGGCGTGAGGGAACGGCCATAGGTGATGGGTTGTACGATCCCGAAGGGCCGGGGGCGCCTCTCGCAGCGATGGAGGCCCATGTGGTTCCCCCCTTCGGGGCCCTTCGGGGCCCTTCGGGGAAGCTCGTAGGGCCTTTTGGATAGCCTTTTCGACTGACTGGTCCAGGTTTTCGATCGTAATACGGAGTATGCTGGGCGCGGAGCGCCGTGGCTCGGTGGTCGCGTTCCCGACGCGCGTCGCTTCCGCGTTTAGCATGCTTTGGCAAGCCTTCCACACGCCCTCCAGCGCTGAAGGTTGCACCAAGCGGGCAATTATGTCGAAGTCTGTTCTTAGCTGTTGCGGCACTCGTTCCCGCACCGCGTTCGCCTCCGGTGAGACCGTCTCGACGTTGACGTTGCCGAGCCCGGATAGGGGGTGGTGGCGGCTCTGGGCGAGGCCACGCGTTCCGGAGTCAATGTCCATTGGAACGGCGCCGTCCGCCGCCCCAGCGCTCTGGGCGTCACGCGCCATCGCGTGCTGGGGGTATTCGGTTCTGCGGATTTATTTCTCTGGGGGTTCGACTTGTTTTGGTGTGTACCGCGGCGATTCCACGGTGCTGAGTCCGGACGAGTTTTTCAAGTGATCGTCGTACCTCCCTATCTTCCAATGAGTAATGAGAATTTGCCTAAACGCCTTACCCGATTTGGACGTAGTACAAACCTGTATGTCGAGGTACTTCTGAGCACGGGAAGTCGAAATCGCACACTGAACTTGTAAGAACGATAAGATGTTCCCCAATCAAATGGAATTGGCTTATTCTAGTGTCGAAGATAATTAAGGTCGAAAGTTGCATACATTGTCCCGAAATTCAATAAAGTAATCAGGGTCTTCTCATCCCCCTCCCAGGAGACCCCAACTCAAAGATAGATGCGCCAATTTTCGTGATAAAACTGAGAAATATTTCCAAAATATAATCAGTGATAAAAGGATCTTTACGCACTCGGTATACCGAGCTCTTTCACACAGCCAAAGTCGTGATGATTAGCCTCGAGAAGCCAGGGTAGGTGTATGAGTGAAGTTATTACGTGCGATGGTCAACAATGAGAGGAAGTGCCTTTGAAGTCAAGTACAGTTACGAATGATTTCGTTAGTAAAATACTTCCACGTCCAAATCAGGTAAGGCGTTGAAGCAGGTTCTCAAATTCTTGAGGCGTATTCTCATACCTGACGAATGCGTGAGGCGACGCTTCGTTGTGCTCCTGCACCAATTGGCAATCCTGCTATGTAGTAACATACCTGAGCCTATGCATTCTGATTTTATGTTCTATCAATGAAGACTGAAGAAGATGGGAGGGTTCGGGGGTCGAACATCGAGACTCTAGTGCGGAGTAGAAGCTTGTGGTGTCGTGATCTGGCTCTTTGTGGTTGGTAGAGCTCATCAGCCTACTTCACTTCCCGCATGTGTGACATGCTGAGAGGTTCCAACGATCTCAACATTGAGTTCGAGTTTCAACGTCGTTTTCTTCTGATTACTCGATCTTCGAATCTGCCGCTGCGCCGTACAGTGTACTTGGCACTTGCTCGTTGTGGATGTCTTGTTGTAGCCCTAAGCCCTTTGCCCCCGCCGCGAGAATTTCTCCGGACTTTAAAGTTCAAGTTTAAACATCCTCGACCAAACAATCACAAAGGTGATTGATTACATTGCTCTTAATGTCTAGCTAGTATTTCCATCTTCTCGATAAGTGCTCCATTGCACTTGCAAGTGAGGGCCACAAGGCACCCCAATATATTTTAGGAAGCCCTTTAAGAGGTACAAAAAAGGCCTCGTTAACCATTCCATTCACGTCAAGCTGCGCCCGTCAATAGACTCGATAGTGGTTTGGGGAGGGCGAGGGGGCAATCTTCCGGACAGGTCGCAGCCCTCTTGACATAATGGAATGTGATGACACGGCCCGAAGGCGAGGATACACAGCCAAGAGTTACCAGAAAGCTTTGTCGGAAGGTCTTCTTCCAATTCACGATGGAACGAGGCAGTTCCAACAAGACGATACCTCGATGCACAACTTTAGCGGCAAGCCTGAGTGGCTACTTGAAAACAAGATCCAGTGGTCAGATAATACCTAGATTGGCCGCCGCATTTCAACCATGTTGAGCACGTTTTGAAAGGCCCTCAAGCTGAAGTAACTTAAAAGATGCCCCAAACTAATACATATATGAAGTAAGAACAGAACCATATCAACTTATCAAGACGTACATTCAAGTTGGGCGCACTCGTCGTGGCAATTCGAAGCCTTGATTCAATGTCTTGATCCATCGTTTCATCATCGAGGAGTGGAGCAATGACGTAGTGGGAATTCGGGGTATGAGTTGGACGATTATGAGGTTACAGGAGGTATGTACTATGTACATACGTACATACCTAGTGAAAAGACTCAAGAGCTTTGAGCCACAAATGGAGAACTTCAGACTTGCATAATAGGTAGACAATTCGCGATAAAAGTTCCTTTCTTTGGAGTTGGATTTGAGACCCTGAGGGCTCTTGGCTGCGTCCGCCGTCCGGCCCCAGACTGCGAATCGTGATTCGTGTGTGTGCACAGCGGCTAGATCCAAGAGTGACATATCATCATGTACCTATTCATGTAGGTACATACACACATATACTATATCGGAAGTACAGAAGTCATTTGCCATCCAGATTCCAAGCCACGGGATGCCGTGGGGGGACCCTGATTCGTGTCACCCCGAGTTCAACCAGTTGCCATTGCGGGAAGGACCACATGGGGTGATGAAAGCCGGGGATCGCACCGATACGGAGGATGTCCCGGCGGGGGAAACCGACGAGTCACGACAACCTCGAGGCTCGTATGTATATATGTATAGGTACATATGCATGTATGTCATAGGTACATTCATGCGGAGTCGTATGTCCATACAATTGAGGCAATCAACGTGTGTATTTCTGTTGATAGGTATGCACACCGTAAATCAATTGTTGCAAAGTGCTGCAAGCGAGAAATCCTACTTAGGTATAGAGAGGATCGACGACGTAAGGATCGACGTGCAGAGGCATGCATGTAAGTGAAAAGCGGGCATGACTGGTCAGTCACCGTGGTTGGCAATGGGCATCGTAGCGAGGATGCGCGAGAATACCGAGAATACGCACTCCTTCCAAGCTCCTCCAGGCTCCAGTGACCTCCACACGTGGGCCAGTTTGGCTCGCAGGAGGAGGGAGGAAGCTATGTACTCTCGGATGTCATGGTTGGCCTGTGTCAACTGGCTCAGTATGGTTGGTTTGGTTTGGTTTGGTGTGGTTTCGTCTGGCTTCATCAACTGACTGCACTTGACTTCGACCAACTGGTCTGACTTCGTCTGATTTTAATGACTTCAATGACTTCAATTATGACTTCGTCTGGTTCCGTATTTCCTCCACCTGCATTCCTGCGGAGTAAATACACACCTAGCCGACCCAAGACGAGAAACAGGTGCATTAGTGTCGGTGCTGGCGCGTTCAACTAGCATTCGCGAGAGTTCACGTGAATTCAACTCGACCGGCATTGGCGGCCTTCGTTGCGCATTATGTACCTAGGTAATCATGTTATGAGCTTGGGACTCCAAGAGGCATCACGTCACCCGCCCCACCCGGTGAGTTGGCGCGGAATGCTGACACTGACAGGAACACGCGTCTTCTTTTTAAAAATCACAGGGCGGTTCGTGGCGCTCTGCTCAGCTTTGTCTCTCCGAATAACCTTCGTTGCGGCATCGGAGCTCTTTGTCTGAAGTTCTGAACTCTGTCGGTCTGTGTGGCGCAGCCCCTTCACGTTACATCGCGTTGCCGCCTCTCGCATCGCAAATCGGGCTATCGAACACCTTTGCAAACAAAACTGCGCACACACGCTCATGATTCATCGCAGATAATGTAGGAATATGTACATACCTAGGCAGAGAGGCAGAGACGCAATGGCAGAGGGAAGACTCAAGAGTCAAGACATGAACTGTGACGAACACCATCGAGTCAGGACACCGCCATTTACATAACACACACGGCTCGCTTGCCTTCTTGGTTCAACGGGCCCCGCGCGGCACGCAGTCGTGGCGTGGTGCACTTGGCGAGCCACTCAGGGGCCGCCATGCCATGGGAAGCTAAACCTCTTTTGTCAGCCGATCCGAAGCTTGCCTGTGGTGGTGCTCCTGCTTCTGCTCGACGCGTTGTAACTTGTGTGTCGCAGCTGCTAGCCTCGCCCTCAACTCCAGCCAGCTGCCACGCCAAGCCCGCGAAACAAAACAAAAAGTCCAAAAGAGACAATTGTGGAAGCCTTCCATTCCCATCCTCGGTTGCACCAGGTGCATTGCCAGTGCGTGTCCGCCGCTGGTCCTCGGTTGGATGGCGACTACAACCAATTCGTGAATCAGAGACTCCGACGATCCAGACGGTCCAACGGCCCACGGGTGGATCTAGTCAGGGGGAACCCCCACGACGGAGTCCCCTTTGTTTCTGACAGTCAGTCAGCGCGCGATATTGTGAATTTGTGCACACAAAAAAACAACATCCCGGCTTCGTGCTACCGACACGCGATTCCATCCCACGCCTTTCTTTTTCAACCGATCGAACATCTAGGGGGAAAAGAAAACAAACGGGAGCAGGCCAAATCCAAGGAAAAGAAGCCCAACAAAAGAGCTTCTCGCCGGTCTCCGCCCATTGTCTCATCCGCCCTCTCGACCTCACGCCCTGGCTGGTTCAGTCGCGACTCGCATGCAACCGTCCATTGCCAGCAGCACCACTCATGGAGCCTGTTCCTGAGACGGAGCGCATGGAGGCGTTCAGGTCGTCACCCGTGCCGTCACTTTTGCTGAGAAGCAAGCCGCCTGGCATTCCACCACTCCAACTCGACGTGGCGAGGAAACCGCCTACATTACGTCGAAGCACCGACCCGAGCCCGACCACACCGACATCCCCTTCATGGGGTCCTTCGTCTACTGCTCTTCCGTACAGACCTCGAACTACCTCACCTTTATCGGGCCACACGAGATCACGATCCGCCGCGAATCCAATCTCCTCCATGTCCCGAACACAGTCCTTGCCGGGTCTCGGCGGCTCTAGTCGAATCTTGCACTCGCCGCAACTTCGTCAACCTGGTAGTCCGTCGACTTCGGGCTCACCAAGCCGTGTGCGTGCGCGCAAGAAGTCTGCGGACGAGGCATTTCCCAACATGTCTCCGATACGAACGAGCGTTCTCGACTACGACAAGAGGCCACCAACGGCTGAAGAGGGTAGCTCACCTGTGTTCGGATCAGCCACGGTACCATCGGGTCGTGTCCGAAGACCGTCCTCGCCGTTTCGAAGCATGCCGCCTCCGAGTCCAAGCACTCTCTCACTCTTTCCTTCCACGCCAACGTCCGCTTCGTCTTTCCGCTCATACGATATGCTCTCTATGGGCTCTAGCGGCAGTCTATCCTCTGTGCCATCGACTCCAACGTCGGCCCGGTCCCGCAGCCCAAGCATTTCGAGTTTGGAGACGATTCCCGACTCGCCCGACGCGGAGGAGGCAGCCCTAGAAGCCGAGAAAATTGCTCAGCTCAAGGCGGCAGCCGACGCGGTCGCCGAGACGAGCGAAGAGGCAGAAGGGAAGGGCCGGGCGATGGATGGTCACCCGCGAGGTCGAACGTTGATCTACGGGTCGAGAGACAAGCGAAAACGCTGGAGTGTCTGCGGAGCCGAGCGACGCGGAGACTTAGACCTGGAGACAATCTGGGAGGACTAGAGAAACGGAGTGTGAAGCAGAAGTGACGTATGGAATTTCTATGTTTAAAAAAAAAGTCACAGATGAAGGAAGAAGGGGCGGAAGACAACGAGATGAGAAACGTGAGGATGAAAGACGAAAGGATGAAATGAGAATGTGTTCATGGGCGTTGTTTTCCTTTTTATTTTTTGCCTTCAGCTCAAGCCGACCTGCACGAGTCGGCGAGTGGCTTTTTCTTTTCCTTCTTTGTTCATTTTATGCACGAATAGCGGGCCTGTTGATTCGATTGTAGTATAGTTCTCCTGTTAGCTTATGGGGTGAGAGAGGCACTTGCGCTGATTTTAGCAGATGATGATGGCAAGCCAGGCTATGGAATCGTGGAGACTAGACCTGAGGGATGAGATGGGATGAGTAGGAGGCAAACGTAGCCACGATGTCTTGATACCCTGAAGAGAGTGTTTTTGTATTGTACATTCTTTGCTTGCGTGCCTTGCAGGTGACGTGGAGTAGATTGCGTGGATGGGCTGTGTTGACCAGGCATTGCTACGGCTTTGACGCTGGCTTATGAAAATAAATGGCATGTCGATATGACGAAAGACATCAACCTGTGAACCACACTAAGTGAGACCAACTACGGCATCACCATCGCCATCACCATCACCAGTACCGACTGAGAATTGCACCAAGGCCATGACCATGACTTACTTATCGCCATACCAACTTATGCACCAGCCTACCTACCTATCTCGTCCCTTGCCTAATGAATCACTCCTTCATCACTAAATCCTCCGGCCCAAACGACATGGGTAGCAACTACACCGCGTCAGCCAACCACAGCATACGAACCGGCGCGCCGCCATGAAGAAGAAAACCAGAAAGAGGGCTAGACAGAGAAACATGGGAAGATAGGGGGAAAGGGGAATAAAAAGGGAGATACCTCTTCCAGCGTCTTGACCACATAATTCCCATCCTTGTCAAACATGTAAATCGGCATACTGAGCTTGCAAAACTCGCGAATACTATCCACGTAGCTGTTAGTGGCGCCACATATCCCAATTTCCCCTCCTCCTCTTCCCCATCCACCTCCCCATCATCATCATCATCATCATCATCCTCCTGCCCCCTCCTCACATCAAAGAACCAGAACCCAGACCGCAACACCCGTTATCTGCCCTCGGCAAACAAAAAAGACCCTGTAAATGAACTCCCCCGTGAAAGAAAAAAAACCCCCGCGAACAAACCCCCCATCACTCACAACTGTCTACACATCCCACACGGACTAGCCGCAGGCCTCACATCCGTCGCCACCCCCAACGCCCTCACGCCTCCACCCTTCACCAGATCCCTAATCTCCTTCTCCCCCGTGACGGCTTTTCCCAGTGCGACTCTCTCGGCGCAGGTACCGACCGGGTAGGCTGCGTTTTCGACATTAGCCCCCGTGATGATGAGGGGATTCGAGGAGTCAGCGGAGGGGAAGGGGCAGAGGAGGAGGGCAGCGCCGACGCGGAAGTTGCTGTAGGGGCAGTAGGCTGTGTCTTTGGCGGCGAAGGCGGCGTGTCGGAGGGTGGTGATCTGTTCGGGGGAGAGGGGGGGAAGGACGTGGGAGGACATGGTTTTTTTTTTTTTTTGGTGAGGGCGCAGATAGGTTTTCGCAGGAGGGTCTTTTTTGGTGGTTGTCCGTTGGCGTTGGGACTAGGGTGATTGTTTTGCTGTGAGGGCGTCGTGGGAGGATGATGGGCGGGCCGCGATGGGGGAAGGGGTGCGACTCCGACGAGAAGGCTGATGAAGGAAGTCGCGACGTTGCGATGGAGAAATTGAGGTGGTGACATGGGCAGGTGGAAAAAGTGGGTTGGGAGCTTGGAGTTGGGATCACTCGGGAGGCTGAACTCCGTGAATCGTAATTTTGATTCTGTTCAATTGATGAGATCGTAATTCTCTCGCTGCTATGGAGTAAGAAAAATGCTTGAGCTGTGCATTTAGAACATGTCGTCAATTTCAACTTGTCATCCATTTGTGCCGCTTTATCTGGCGTCATCTCGAAGAGATACCTACCTCCTAGGTAGGTACCTAACGTACCTGAGCCGTCTAATGCTCCATCCATCCTTGTTCTGTATCACAGCTTCAGTAGGTACCTAGGTACTTCGTACAGTAATCCCATTCGTCCCGGGACTACATATACCTACTCGGGTGTCCTATTCAAAAAATTACACTCACGAGTACTGTAGCTCCAATTTTCATGCTGATTTCCCATATGTACCTAATTCCAAACTTATCAAATATGTACATACATACGGAGTACCCTGTGCATTTCGGGTCATTATTGAAGAAGGGCGCCAAATTTGGAGTGCGGGATCGAATGCGCAAAACCACAGCAAAGCTTTTTAAAAACCACCGCAAAAAACTTTAGTTAGGGTTAGTGGTTAGTGGTTAGGATTAGGTGTTAAGGTTAGGATTAGGTGTTAGCCTATGGAATATTTTGCTGTGGTTTTTAAAACCCTTTGCTGTGGTTTTGCGCACTCGTTCCAAACTTCCAACTCTCGAACAAAGGCGTTCAGCCTGTAGCCATTGGGTTAGGTACACAGGTAGTGACTCGTGAGTCACTGTGAGTGTCGATAGCCAGAAAAAGGTACTACTAACCGGACGCTGGCAGGCCGAAGTTTCGTTCGACCCCCTTCTGAGTTCTGCAAGTGCCTTTTTCACGCTCATCGTAAGCCGCACAATACGAATTTCACTCAGATCATATCGTCAACACCAATCAGGTACTTACTCACTACCTATGTACTTCCATATCGGTGCATGCGGCGCGTCGCGTCAACTCCAAGACAGTGGAGTAATACAGGGGTTCTCTGAGGCTCTGAGCTCTCATCGAGTCGAGAGACAACAGACGGCCCTCCCTTGGACCAAGTATCTCTTACGCAACGCTGTCTACGGACTTGAAGACGAAGCTCGATGAGTTTCGCTGGAGCTACCAGTATTCCAGCACCATGGCCAGTTTGATAAGAGGCGTCTTAGCAAATGCTCGCAATCGGGTTTCGCGTCTCTTAGTGCCGCTATCGCAGCAGCCTACATCACCGAAGCCGGTTCCCCGTCAACAACATCAAGATGAAGAAATTTTCGAACAAGATTGCTTTTATCACCCTGTCTCGCTCGGCGACACTTTCGATTCTGGCCGATACAGTATCCTGAGAAAATTAGGATACGGACGTTACTCTACAGTCTGGCTTGCCAGAGACTTGAAGTAGGCCATGCCTCCCTGGCTTGAGTAAAACCGCGTGCTAATGACGCAGGTTCCAGCGATACGTCGCTTTGAAATTGTTGACGAACAACTGCTACGGCGGTCCCTACGAAATCTTTGAGCGTGAAATCCTCGAGAAGATCCGGGACGTATCACGGAAGAGTTCTCATGAAGGGCGTAAACACGTACTGCCTCTCAATGAACATTTCACTCATCAAGGTCCCAATGGAGACCACGTTGGCCTTACTTTCGACGTGCTAGGACATGATCTGTATACTGAATCAATGAGGTATACATACGGAAGAGTGCCTGTGAAGGCAGTGAAGGAGATCGTAAGGCAGCTTCTGAAGGGGCTGGACTATCTTCACACAGAGTGCGGCGTCATTCATACAGGTGCGACGCAACGTATCACCGACGACCTAGTTTGGTTCATTGCTAATGGAACAATAGATCTGAAGTGGACGAATATACTATTTGAGTTGGAAACTCCGAGCGATTGCGTTTCAAAGTACCTCGAGTCTGCTCCTCCCCGAACGACCGAAGGCCAAGATGGTGCTTCAATCCCGCTTCGAGAGTGTATGGTCACTGAAGCGACGCCGCACGTCTCCGAAATGGCGCCACTACACGTCAGACTTATTGACTTTGGCGTCGGTATGTATCTGTCAATCGTTCTGGCCGAAAAGCCTACTTACGTTGCGCTTAGCTTCCTGGCGGGAGAAACATCTGTTGGATCAGATCCAGCCACTCGCGCTGAGAGCACCTGAAGTAACTCTCGGCGCTCCCTGGGATACTGGTGTTGATATATGGAACCTTGGATGCCTTGTAAGTACCTGTACAGTACCTATATTGCCATACTGTGAACGACGCCATTGGCCAACGCACCCAATCGCCTAACACAAACAGATTATAGAGTTCACTCATGGTTTTGTTATGTTCCGTGAAACACCATCAAAAAGGGGCATCTGGACCCTCGAAGATGACCATTTGGCGAAGATCGTGGAAGTTCTCGGCCCGATTCCGCCCAGCTTGCTAAGGAAGGGGCGTCGCACCGCAGAATTTCTCGATGAGCAAGGTATTTTCGCCATTTCTATCGCGCTGCATCTTGGCTGCTCTGCTGACATGTCTGAATTTCTCCAGGCAAGTTTCTTCGAATTCCAAAGTTAGGGCTGACGAGCCTTGAGCGCATGCTGAATGGCGATATAATGCCTGTCACGAAGCCTCCTGATATGCCGGACGATGAAATCGACGTCTTTATCGATTTTGTGAGAGGCATGCTGCAAATTGATCCGATGGCGCGAAAGTCTGCAGCTCAGTTGCTACAACACGAGTGGCTGTCTTGATCTTGCATGCCCAAACACGACACGGGAGATCCATTTCCAGTGGGCGCGCTATGGAGTTGAAGCAGCAGTCAATCTTTTGCGTCGCGGCACGCCTGAGCTCAATGCACTCTAACGGACGTCACGAGCCTCAAGATTGAGTGTTGCTGTGTTGGTTGGAAATCCATCGTGAAAACCGTCGCTTTGTTCAAGGACGTAAGTGTGCGAATCTTGTCTTGACGTCTATAGATTGCAAAAATGTCGTTTCTTGAAGAAACTTGCATGCGAGCTAAGACTTGAATAAGACTTTATTATGTGCCTACCGGTATGTATGTAGGTATTCACATATTTATGTCATTGTCGTGCAGACGAAAATGTAGTGGACGTGGCTGTGTGCGTGGGGCAACTTCAGGTGAGCGCAATCTGAGGAGGTCAAAAGTGCGGCAGGTGGTGTAATCACAAACGTATACATATTACATATTCCAGAGTATAGATCTGGGGGTTTGCGGTTTTGCTACATGCAACCCTCATACAGACACATCTGTAGGATTCTGTACTGCCCACCTGTGTGTGACGGTTGACCTACTACTTACGTACAAAGAAGAAAGCAACGTGGACCTCACGGCACTCAGACATCAGGATTTATACACACATACTCGGGCAACACAACCACTGAATTGTTCCAGCATTCCCACCAACATGCCAAATCTGATGAGGGCGGTGTTGGCAAATGCAGGCGGTCGACTTTCGCGCCTGTTTGTGACGCTATCGAAGCCTCCATTGGCGAAGCCGGCTCCCCGTCAATTCCTAGAAGAGCCCGATAATTACAAACCTGGAGGTTATCATCCTATCTCGCTCGGTGACACTTTCGATTCAAACAGATACAGCATCCTGAGAAAATTAGGATACGGACTATACTCCACAGTTTGGCTTGCCAGAGACTCAAAGTACCTAAGTTATCTACTGCCTGGGCACTGGGCATATACGCAGCACGCTAACTTAATCCTGATGACGCAGATGCCAGCGATTTGTGGCCTTAAAAGTGCTGAGGGCTGATTGCTACGGCCGTCCTCACCATGCATTTGAGCGTGAAGTTCTTGAGAAGATCAGGGAGGTATCTCGAGAGAGTTCTCATGAGGGCCCAAACTACCTTTCGCCTCTCCTTGATCAATTCACTCATAAAGGGCCGAATGGAGACCATGTTTGCCTCACTTTTGACGTTTTAGGGCATGATCTATACATCGAAGCAGCCATGTATAAAGGGAGACGGTTACCTGTGCAGGCCGCAAAAGAGATCGTCAGGCAACTCCTGATGGGGTTGGACTTTCTTCACAGAAAGTGCGGCGCCATTCATACAGGTGCGGTGTAATTATCATGCATCACGAGTGGTCTGATTTGGTTCGTCGCTAATGGACTAATAGATCTCAAATCGACGAATATACTCCTGGATCTACAGATTACGAACGAGGGTGTTTCGGAGTATCTTGAGTGCGTTCCTCCACGGACGACTGACGGCCAAAATGGTGCTATAATCCCACTGCAAGAGATTATAACGACAGCATCAGAAAAGGTGTCGCTGCACGTCAGGATCATTGACTTTGGCGTCGGTACGTATCGTAATGTACCTGTCAACCGCTCTAGCCGAAAGCCTACTGACCTTGCGATTAGCTTCCTGGCGGAATAAACATCTGGGAGAAGTAATCCAGCCACTCGCTCTGAGAGCACCTGAAGTCACTCTCGGCGCTTCCTGGGATACCGGTGTTGATATATGGAACCTTGGATGCCTTGTAAGTAGGAAATGTCGATACTTTGGCAAGTGTCAACAACCTTTGCCTAACATAAACAGGTAATAGAGTTTGTCCACGGTTATGTTATATTTCCTGGAAGCGAATCGGAAAAGGGGGGCTGGTCTGCCGAAGAAGATCATTTGGCAAGAATCGTCAAAGTGCTCGGCCCGTTTCCATCCAGCCTTCTCAAAGAAGGGCGTCGCTCCGCAGAATTGTTTGACGAGAAAGGTATGCTTCCCATAACCAGCGCACTGTCACAGTGTCACTCGGCTGCTTTTCTGACGTGTTCCATTCTCCAGGAAGGCTTGTTCGGGGCCCCAGCTTGGAGCGGTCAAGTCTCGAGTGCATGCTCAACGGATCCGTGAAGCCCTATAAGCGGCCTTCTGACATGTCCAAAAAGGAATTCGACGTCTTCGTCGATTTCCTCAAAGGTATGCTGGAAATTGACCCGTCGAAGCGGAAGTCTGCGGCACAATTACTGCAACACGAGTGGCTCTCTTGAGTTTTCGTTGCAGCTGTCTGAGTCGCTCACCCGAGTACATCGTCGGCTGCGGACAACGGCTTGCGGGCAATTCGCTGAGAGGCATCGGGCCATCGGCCGCTGCGGCCTGAAGGGACAAGGCTCTGCGCCGCTCCTTTCATCTGTCTCTGAATCTCCTCTCCTGTGCCTAGGGCCCTAGTTAGCCACCACTGACCAAACAAGTGTTGACACTTGCCCTTTGTATATACATATATAACATGTTGTCCTGTATCCATTCGTTTTGCCTAAGTCTGACTGCCTCGCAGGTTCCGGTCAACCGATTTGAGGTTCGTGAACGCAGAAACTCCCGCGCCTGGCTCACACTTACCGAGACGTACCTATGTTTCGCTCACGGTGTGACCATGACAATACATGTTGAGCTGAGGGCATTGTGTGATGATGATGATCAATATCACTCCTTCTCATCTGGAAAGGCTTCGGAAAGGTCGTTGCTTCGACATTAAGCATGCGCTCGAGAGAATGGGTAAGAATACGTAATTCATTGTGCCAAGAATCAAGATGCGAGTTTTTGTCGTATCATATGTATACCTACCTAGGTATGTACCTTAGGTTAGGTACCTAACCTAAATGGAAAGTGTTTGACGGAGCCACATCGTGCCCCACCATAAAACTTCTCCTTTCCACAACACCAAGAACCCCCTCCCAGCTTCTATGCGTGTTCCGAATTTCCTTCATTCCCTCGCCTTCCCGCAGGCGCCAGCAACCCGCGGCGCTCTCTCAGAGCCTCGGGCCACTCCACTCTGTACTCGTGTTACTCTGTCTCCACGGAGCTCCCCTCCCCTTCTCATTCTGACCGTCCGGCTGACGAAGTACGGGGGCTCAAACGTCTACTTCCATTCCATCCTGCCAGCGGCACGCGGCGCTCCCACGGAGCCCCAGCCCGGCGCCGGCCGGAAGCTCTCTTTTGCCAACAAAAGACCTTCCCCGGTCCACGGAGCACAGGAACTCAGAGGTCATCCACGATAGCCCGCCGCAACAATCCCGCGGCGCCGGCCCGGATCGGAGGCACCTCCAGCGCTACCGGCCGGAAGCCCGTCTTCGCGAAGAGCTCCCACAGTGACTCTGTCGCCCACGAAGACCCTCCTCGGTATCCGGCAGGCCTACATGCGGCTCACGCCTCCCCAATTAAGCAACTGATTAAGCAACTAAAGACCCTCTCTCTCCCTCTCTCTGCATCGGTGTTGGCGTAGTGAATAAATGGAAAGGTAAAGCCCTACAACAAGTCATCTGACATGTCAGAGAAGGAACTTGGTATCTTTGTCAATTTTCTAAAGGGTATGCTGGAAATTGATCCGACGAAGCGGAAGTCTGCGGCACAATTGCTGCAACACGAGTGGCTCTCTTGACCTTGCTGCCTTGCATGACTGCAGTGTGCTGCGTGCAGATACAAAAGCGCCGGTACAATTACCACCAAGCCAATGTCAACAGTCAACACGTCAAGTTCGTTGTGGCTATCAAGTGACAAGCTAATTCGCTTCCTTCTTTCGGTTTCTTTTCTGAGACTGCAAGGTCTGCTAACGCCCGTCGCCGGACGGTATGTAGACTGTAGTAATGACATGCACGTGTAAGTCACTTATTTTCACTTCCACTTCGACGTTCTTTTAGTCGCTTCACAACAACTTCGGTCGACGCTCACCCACAACACTGACCAGTGAAGACAGTCTAAGTCGGCTGTTTTGACAGGCAAACATTTTTGCAGCCAGCTCCTGTCCCTGCTTTCGGCGCTTTCCAGGATAATTCCTGCATACATCACCCGTAACAGGGTTGAGTATGGTAGTTAAAGAATTGCCGTTCAGCGTATTCACGCGTATCTTCGTCAAAAGCCAAGATCCCCTATTTAATTTTAGGCAGAGTCTAGAGACAGGTATCACACAAGCAATGCTCAATCCACACAAGTGACAATGGTATTTATTGCTGCGCTCAGAGCTGTTCTACTGGATGAGGACTTCTATCTGAGGAACAGAGGTTAAGTGACGCTTTATGAACACATGCTTGTTCATGAATGCCATCTCCACAAAGAATGTGGATGAAAGTCAACGTTGAGTATATCCTATCATCTCCATGCAGAGATTGTCCGTTTTAATGAATTATGAAACGGGGTAACCGTGCAGTGAGTCTTAATGCCATGCACGCAGCAGTGAGCACCAAGCTCAAACCCTCAATAATGAAAGTCATGGACTGCTTGTAACTGTAAGTTGGTCCCACTCCCCGAATTCGCTTCCCTAGAGAATGGAACAAGTCAGAAAAACAGCCGAGTGGCACTCAGATGGACCATGGTAACCATGGCTATGGGAAGCACACCTTTCTCCGAGTTTCTCGTCAAACAATTCTGCAGAGCGACGCCTCTTTTTGAGAAGGCTGGTGGCGGTTTGCGTTTTTGTTTTAAGTTTTTTGCAGAGGGACTGACAGACCGTTAAGTTTTAAGTCTTTTATTTTGTACGTGTGCTTGTTGATATAAATTTAACAAAGCAAAGCAGCAAGTTGTTTTTTGGCTTTCTTAGGAGCAAGGTTCCGACACTTCCTTGAATCTTCAATCCTTTCCATCGGCATTTGTCAGGACTCAGGAGCCAGAATTGTCCTGCTTGAAGCTTCACTTCTTCTTCTTTTTTTCCGAATCTGTTACCGCAGTAGATGCTGGGGCTAACTCTTTTGCCACCTTCGCTTGTGCATTTTCCTTATACTTTTCCCAGTCATCCTCGGGGTACACATGTTTTGTCGTATGTATCAGTCCGAATTTACATCTCATTACTACAGTCCAGTGAACACCTTTGTCATCCGGCTTATTGGGGCTATTATGCAATCCACCTCTGGTGCATGTAAGTCACTGTTTTCCCTTCCGTGAACTTTGGAGACGCTTTTTACTCACTGAATAGTTGCCTCGACAATCCCAAGACTTTTAAATCTGTCCTTTTCCCTCTCAGCGAGCTTAAGAACCTGTCTTACTACCATCTGGCGCAATTCAGGATTGTTTTTATGTATACTGTCGCAATGAAATCTGATATCCTTCAAAACTCGCCTTAGCATTGCCGTTGGATGCATTTTGAAGTGTATCGTTCACGTATTGTCGGGCCTCGTCCACAATTGAAATCTGTAGGTGAAGCCAGTATCGACTATCGAGGCCTGCGACTCGGCTGCACAACAAACTTCAAAGAGAGGTCTGATGGGAGAGATTGATGAGAAATTGAGAATTAGTTCGAACACAAAGATCGGAATCGAATTTGGCTGTCTATGCCTCAATTATTCTTTAGAAGTCTAACTTCTTGCTCTAGGTCCTTATGAACTCTTCGCTTTTATACAAGGACTTCAAGTATGACTAAATTCAGAGGCAATAGGTATTCACGGAGACGATCTGTTTCATGCACATTGCACCTGATCATTCCGAATATCCTCATACTGCAGTGTGCACAGTTGGCAGAGTGTAAATCTGATTGAATGATCTCCAGACTCCAGCTGTCAACACGCATGGATGGTGGGAGGCCGGATATTGATACTATTGTGCTCAGCAGCTCAATATTAACTACCTTGCGATTCGCCGATCTAATTCATACCTCTCTTTCGCCACGTCAATATCCGGAGTCCTCTGATCAATCATCATCTGATTTATCTCCCCTTCCATTCTGAATGGCTCAATAGGGACGGAAAATTGGCAGACTGCAGTTCAAGAGTGTCAATGTCTGCTTCAAGAAAAACAATTGTGTGACCACTGACACGTCCACCAATGTCTTGAGATAACGTTTACGTCAATGCAGGAGAATGGAGACTAAAGCCAGCAGAACCCGGTAACAATGGAACTACGGATTCACGGAAGCAACAATCGAAGATGAAGCCGCAGGCTCCGTAGGCGCCGTAGACGGAACTCCAGTAGCATTAGGGAAGCAAAGACAAAGCTACAAATACAATACTCAGTGGTGAGTGGACGGTCTATCACGGACCCAGTCCCCGGACCTCACGGTAAATGAGAAGTTAAGAACCGAGTCTCGCTAAGCGTCATGAGTCACAGCGTGCAGCACTGCAGCCGCCGGCCGGCCGGAACTTGCTCAGATTGAGATCGTTGAGAATTTGAGCCTGGAGGCTGAGCCAGCAGACCTCTACATCTTCTCTATCGTCTCACACCCTTCCCGCTGCATGTATGTGCCCCAACTCATATTCACAACTTCACAAGGGCATACCTGAGTCCTGACTGTAGCTTTTACAATGGAGTCATGGACAACTTTTACTTGACACCGTACGGCGTACACGTGAAACATCTGAGGTGGTATTCGATACTATATCGAAGCTGCAGCCTGCTGGCCCCTGGAGCCTGGGCAGATCACGCGAAGCGAAAAATGAGGATGAATGCGTTGCGCAGCCACTTGGGCCTTGGCACTATGTCTGTCAGATGATCAGATGATCACGTTGAATACCAGGTGCCAGGCACTGGGCAGGCGTGGCACTGGGCAGTGCAGCCGCCAGCGTCAATGTTTTGATTGCTATTGTCGTCATTGTCTTGGAAGTTGGAAGTCCGAAGCTGACAGGACAGTCGCCGACTCGCTGCCAAATGGCAACGATTGGTAAGATTAAGAATACCGAGAGTTGGAAACCCTGAACAATACCGTCGTGTGTACCTATCTCTACTTAGTACTACTGACTATCTCTAGACTCTAGTTTTGATGAAGCTCGGGCACATTTCCCAGCCGGGCACGGGGCCAGCCCCCCCCAGGAGCCATTTTAATTTTTCCATGTTCAGAGCCTAGAGGCCATCGTACGTATTCATCGTATTTTTCGTCGATGATTCCATGAATGATGGTGATACATCATAAGGTGCCCTGTCACGTAAGACTAAGCACGCTTGCAGTGTTGCACCTCACTGCTCAGAGTGTAAGGTGACAGGTCACACATCGTGAGCCTGCTGCCTGGAGTCTGAGTCTGGAGACAAGACTTAAAAGTTAAGAGCCATCGTCCACGAGTAACAAGTTCACGACGCCCAACGACGACACGACGTCGAGGCCCACCGTGAGACGGTGAGATTGAGCAGTGAGCAGCAGAACAAAGGACATCCTCAGGCCTCGGGCACTTCTGTCTCTCTGAGGTTTTGTGTATATGAGATAATCAGAACACGAGCTACCGAAGGACTCGGAAGAAGGAAAACAACCCAGAGATCCATCATCCTTGTAAGTTGTCACTTGAAAGTTGAGGATTGAAGAGCCAAAGTCTATGATTGTATTTGGATATATCATATGTCTTGTCATACAGTCATCATGTCTTAAGTAGTAGTAGTAAGTCTCCATGGACCCATATCGAGGTTCGAGGCGGCAGGCCCCTGGCCGGGGGCCCCTTCAAGTTTCAACCTTGTTACGTTCATTAAAGTCCATGAAAACAAGATGAAAAGATTTTGTTGGTTCGAAGAGCTTTCACTGAGTCGTCACTTTCAAAATGAGGAATTGACAGATCACACAGTAATAGTATCTGAGTATGTCCGGTGTAAACGCCGCCTAAATTACCTAGAGGCACTCAGGCTAGCAGCCTAGCTGTTCGGAACTTGGAAGCGTGTCATGATATATTTACAAAAGCAGATTATCTCGATTCTCAGCTCCGCAAACAGGGGCCAACTGCAATGTATTATCACTATTATGTCACTGCAGTCAGTCGACAGTGCGCTCATAGATGATAGCCTCATCCTTCTTGACAAAATGATAAAATCTGCCCAACGGCCCCAACCTGGAACCATGTGAGTGACCGTGGTCCGTGCGGCGTAGACGAGAAACGGAAAGCTTCGGAAGTAAAAATCCACTTGAACATGTAACGGTTTAGAGTGAGATAGTATGAAAGACCATCTATCACATGAAACGAGATAGCAGATACCCTCACACCATCTGTAGAAATGACCACATGGTAAGCGACGCTGTGCCAGGCTGCCAGCATTGTTCAACGCAAATCAAAGCGACTAGCGAGTGCAAGAGTGAGACGTACTAACGTAGTAGGAACTTGAGCTTGGTAGGCCTCAAACTGATTGAGACAACCTACAAGGGCGGGAGGCTTCGCGACGTCCGTGGACCGTCGATGACAGATGTGCGGCGTGCGATATTCTAGAGGCTAGAGCAAGGATTTTAGGAAAGTAAGAACTTGGGTCGCTGTGCACCGCCGCGGCCCGCCGCACAAGGCCAGAAATCCGAAAACAGCAAGTGGCAACTTTTTGGATCATGTAACTTCAATGAGGGTGCCGCCAATTCGCAAGGACTTAAATTCCGAACGAGAAGTTACGAGCTTGGCGGATTTAATAATGTTTGTACTGTGTAAAGCCAATGAGTCATAGTCTTGACATTCCCATTCCTGTAGCCAGTAGGCTGACACTGGACAGCTGTAGTCATGAAGATGCAAGATAGACTTGGATCAATTATCAAGAGAGCCATTCGTGTTGCAGTAATTGTGCCGCAGACTTTCGCTTTATCGGGTCAATTTCCAGCATGCCTTTGAGAAAATCGACAAAGACGTCGAATTCCTTTTTTGACATGTCAGAAGGCCTCTTATAGGGCTTTACGGGTCCGTCGAGCATGCACTCGAGACTTGAACGGTCCAAGCTGGGACCCCGAATGAGCTTCACTAGAGAATGGAAGATGATATTGTCAGTCAAGTAGCCAAGAAGCAGTGCGATAGATGTGGGGTGTAATACTTTGACCGTCGAAATATGATTTGGAGAGACGCCCCTTCTTCAATAGGCTTGGCGGAAAAGTGCCGAGCACTTGTATAATTCTTGCCAAATGGTCCTCTTCGGCAGTCCAAGTCCCCTTTTCTGATGCACTTCCAGGGAAGAGAATAAAGTTGTGAAGCAACTCTACAATCTGTTCGTGATACAGTTAGGCGGCCAGGGCCCAGGGATGTAAGTATTTGTCAATTGCCACAGTTTGGGAATGTTCCACTTACAAGGCATCCAAGCGTCCAGATATCAACACCAGTGTCCCAGGGGGCGCCAATAGCTACTTCAGGTGCCCTCAGCGCGAGTGGCTGGATCTCTTCAAACAGGTGGTTTTCCCGCCAGGAAGCTGAATCCAAGGTAAGTAGGCTTTCTTGTCAAATGTGTGACACTTACGTACCAACGCCAAAGTCAATGATTCGAACGCGCAGCGATGCGACTACAGAGACGAGCGGGGTCTTGATTATCTCTCGAATCGGGACTATAGCACCACTCTGGACTCTGGTCGTTTGTGGTGGAACAGATTTGAGGTGCTTCGAAACGGTATCGCTTGGGTTTTCCAACTCCATCAGTATGTTCGTCGACTTCAGGTCTATCGATCAATTAGCAACGAACAACCTGGTCATCCATAAGACCTATTGTCATACCTGTGTGAATGACGCCGCATTCTGTGTGAAGAAAATCCAAACCTGTTAGAAGCTGCCTTACAATCTCCTTCACTGTCTTCACAGGCAGCTTTCCATTTTTATATTTGGCGGCGTGGAAGTATAGATGATGCCCTTGCACGTCAAAAGTAAGGCAAACATGGTCTCCATGCGGTCCTCTATGGGTGAAATCCTCAATGAGAGGCAATACGTGTTTGCGGCCTTCATGCGAACTCCCCCGAGATACCTCCCGAATCTTTTCGAGAATCTCACGCTCAAATATTTGCTGGGTGCTGGTATAGCATTCAACCCTCAGCAATTTCAGGGCCACGTATCGTTGGAATCTGCGTCATCAGTAAGTGAAATTCGTGAATTTTCGCAGGCAAAAGAGAACCTACTTCAAGTCGTTGGCTAGCCAAACTGTAGAGTATCGTCCGTATCCTAATTTTCTCAGGATACGGTATCGGCCAGAATCAAATGTATCTCCGAGCGAGACAGGATGATAGTCTTCATTTTCGTAAATTTCTTCGTCCACTAATAAATCTAATTGTTGACGGGGAACAGGATTCGGCGATGGAAGATGCTGCAGTAGCGGCACCAGGATACGCGAAACTCGACGGCGCGCATTTGCTAAGACGACTCTCATTGGTTTCATCATGTTGCTGGAATTAAAAATTCTGGAGAAGTGGTGGTAGTTAGCAGGTTCCAGCACAGACATCGGTTCTGAAAAAGAAAAAAAAGGGACGTAAAGATTCAAGATTTAAATTGAGTGGCAGGTGCCTGTGTGACCTGGCCCAACTGCCCAGGTAATATCAGCAGTACACAAAACCACCGCAGGATTTTGAAACCACCGCTGCTGGAAACGCCGAGCACTATCTGAGATGGTCAGTATGCCCTATATGAGAATTGAGACGACATCTCCCTCTTTCCTTCTTCCCTTGTCCTTTCCTTCAATCTTTAGCTACCCTGAGCCTGAATACAAAAGTTTTACCGTTTGCATATCGATTCACCCCATATTCAGCTCTATTAGTATATACTTGTACATGGAACTGATGGAAGTTGGAACAGATCCAAAAGGCATGATATCAGATACACTGAGGGGGAACGGGCTGGCTACCAAGATGGCAAGATTGAGTTGATTTATAGCTGAAATGTAGTGGAAAATGAGAGGTGTGCGTAAAAGGAAAGCGGGCTTCAATTTTATGGTGGCTTTATGCCTATGGTGTTGAGCCCTTGAGCCCGTCAGCAGGAATCTCATCCAAGACCCATCAAATTTCAATTTCGGGACGAGTAATTTCGCGGTGAGTTCAAAAATGATAAATCCTTGGCTTTGGTTTTGCCGCTTGCGTATGTTTTCGCGTCGCCGGCCGGTAGCCCCTCTGTATACTGCTCAGTGAGTCAGTTTACGCAACACCATTGACCAGCACGTTACACAACACAACAACATACGTCGCCGTAATTGCTGTCAGCTAAGAGCCCGAGTCTCCGTGACAGTGCCACTGCCAATGCACCCACACTGCCAGTGAGGTACCTACCTACCTCTTATTTGAGAAATGATGGATGAGTGTGGATTCGGGAAGACCCAGAGCAGTGCATGTAAATGATGATGTAACATACTACACCGTAGTGATCCTCTCAGGATCTCGGTAACAAGACAAGAGCGAAGGTCTAAGTCTAAGGAGTAGATCAAAAGAACAGCATTCCTCGCAAGAAAAGGCTAAGGACAAGAATGATTGAACTGAAGTGCTGGAACGAATTGAAACCAATCGAGGAGTCTATAAGGTACCTGGTATACATAGAAGAGGTTCGGTCCGGTTATCTGGAAGGAAGGAGCAGCGAATGGGCAGGCGAGTTTACCTCGCTTAATCTGTAGGTCCCAAAAGGCAGGAGCAACCAAGAATAGACACCTAGGGTTCCTATGTATGTAGTACCTAGTACTTGGCAATGTAGCCAGGCACCGGTATACGCGTACAACAGGCACTCATGAAGCTACAAGAACCCGATGCGATTTTCTAGCAGTCACCCGTTCTCTAGCATTCCAGCACCATGGTACATTTGAGAAGAGTCCTCTTAGCCAAGGCTCGCGGTCGAGCTTCGCGTCTCTTTCGCGGTCGAGTTTCACGTCTCTTTGTGTCTCTATCGCAGCAGCCGTCATCGCCGAAGCCGTATCCCCGTCAAGAATTCCCAGAAGAACCGGATGAGTACACACATGGAGGGTATCATCCCGTCTCGCTCGGCGATAAATTTGAATGCAAGCGATATACCATTCTGAGAAAATTGGGATATGGAGAATACTCTACAGTTTGGCTTGCCAGAGACCTCAGACTCGAAGTAGGTTATTCTCCGTCTCAGGTCTGGACCAATACTCTTACTGACGAAGCCGATTCCAGCGATACGTGGCCATAAAAGTGCTGAGGGCTGATAGCGATGGTGGTCATCAACCTATTTTCGAGTGTGAAATTCTCGCGAAGATCCAGGAGATGTCTCAGAAGAGTTCCCATGAAGGCCAAAAGTGCATACTGCCTCTCCTTGAGAAATTCACCCATAGAGGACCAAATGGACTTCATGTCTGTCTTGTTTTTGACGTGCTAGGGTATCATTTAGACTTCCAAGCAGCCAAGCATAAAGATGAAAGGCTGCCCGTGAAGGCAGTGAAGGAAATTGTAAGGCAGCTTCTAACAGGTTTGGATTTTCTTCACACAGAATGCGGCGTCATTCACACAGGTATGACAATAGGTCTTATGGATGACCAGGTTGTTCGTTGCTAATTGATCGATAGACCTGAAGTCGACGAACATACTGATGGAGTTGGAAAACCCAAGCGATACCGTTTCGAAGTACCTCGAGTCTGTTCCACCACGAACAACAAGAGGCCAAAGTGGTGCTATAATCCCGCTCCGAGAGGTGATCAAGACGCCGCTTGTCTCTGAAGTCGCATCGCTGCGCGTCCGAATCATTGACTTTGGCGTTGGTACGGATGAATCGTCAACCTTTCCGGCCGTCATTGGGCAAGTCCACTGACCTTGCGCTTAGCCTCCTGGCGGGAGAAACATCTGTCAGATGAACTCCAGCCACTCTCGCTGAGGGCACCTGAAGTGACTATCGGCGCAACCTGGGACACCGGTGTTGATATATGGAGTCTTGGATGCCTTGTAAGTACCTAGTTGATTGTCATAACGTGGTAAACGATGTGATCTTTGCTTAACATACGCAGGTTGTACAGTTTGTCCAGGGCATAGTCCTCTTCTCTGGAGAAGCATCAGAAAGAGGGACATGGAGTGCTGAAGATGAACATTTGGCAAGAATTGTCAAAGTGCTCGGCCCATTTCCGTCCAGCCTTCTTAAAAAGGGACGTCGCTCCGCGGAATTGTTTGATGAGAAAGGTATGCTTCCCATAATCAGCGCACTGTCACAGTGTCACTCGGCTGCTTTTCTGACGTGTTCCATTCGCCAGGAAGGCTTGTTCGGGGCCCCAGCTTGGAGCGGTCAAGTCTCGAGTGCATACTCAACGGATCCGTGAAGCCCTATAAGCGGCCTTCTGACATGTCCAAAAAGGAATTCGACGTCTTCGTCGATTTTCTCAAAGGTATGCTGGAAATCGACCCGTCGAAGCGGAAGTCTGCGGCACAATTACTGCAACACGAGTGGCTCTCTTGAGTTTTCGTTGCAGCTGTCTGAGTCGCTCATCCGAGTAAATTGTCGGCTGCGGACAACGGCGTGCGGGTAATTCGCTGAGAGGCATCGGCCGCTGCGGCCTGAAGGGACAAGGCTCTGCGCCGCTCCTTTGATCTGTCTCTGAATCTCCTCTCCTGTGCCTAGGCCCTAGGGCCCTAGTTAGCCACCACTGAATAAACAAGTGTTGACACTTGCCCTTTGTATATACATATATAACATGTTGTCCTGTATCCATTCGTTTTGCCTAAGTCTGACTGCCTCGCAGGTTCCGGTCAACCGATTTGAGGTTCGTGAACGCAGAAACTCCCGCGCCTGGCTCACACTTACCGAGACGTACCTATGTTTCGCTCACGGTGTGACCATGACAATACATGTTGAGCTGAGGGCATTGTGTGATGATGATGATCAATATCACTCCCTGTCATCTGGAAAGGCTTCGGAAAGGTCGTTGCTTCGACATTAAGCATGCGCTCGAGAGAATGGGTAAGAAGACGTAATTCATTATGTATGCCAAGGACGATTGTGAGTCATGTGACGCGTTTGTGTCGTGCTACATAGGTACATATGTACGTACCTTGTACCCCCTCACATACGGAGTTAATACGCGGGATAATATGTTTTCTAAGGGGCATTATTAGGTAGGTAGAGGTACCTACAGGCTACCACGAGTCACGACTCACGACAGGGTCAAAGGGGCAGCCACATTTTTTGGCACAAAACCCGAAATGCATTTTTCTTGCAGTTGCAGCCACCAAACAAACCCCAGCACCAGCGTTTCATAGCGCCAAACGCCGCCAATGGCAAATTTGGTAAGATCCATCCTAGCAATTGCTCGCGGTCGCCTTTCGCGTCTCGTTGTACCACGATCGCAGCAGTCTCCATCGCCGAAGCTGTATCCTCGCCAAAATTTCGCAGAAGAAGCGCATCATTACAAACATGGAGGGTATCATCCAGTCTCGCTCGGCGATACCTTTGATTCCAAGCGATATACCATTCTTAGAAAATTAGGATATGGAGAACGTTCCACAGTCTGGCTTGCCAGAGACTTGAAGTACGTTGGCCTCTGTCTGGACTCTGGCCCCTGGGCAAAGCCGTTTTATTAATGACGCAGATGCCAGCGTTACGTGGCCCTGAAAATCCTGAGAGCTGATAGCTATGGCGGCCCTCAACCTATTTTCGAGTGTGAGATTCTCGCAAAGATCCGGGAGGTGTC